>QFDD01000287.1:0-53818 GCA_006871305.1 Vachellia collinsii | reverse complement strand
TATATATATGTATATATTTTCTTTGCTTAATCAGAACTTCCATGTTGCTCAGTTTTCAACGAAACAAAGAGGATTTACTCACAACTAAACATTTGTGCATTCCAATCCAACAATCCTCAGCAGAAAACGCACATGAAATCCTCAAAACTCAAGGACATGAGGCCCTCTATTTTTAACAGCACAGAGGGACAAAATGAACATGCAGCAGCCGACTGACCCAAATCACAAAGAAGAATCAACATGCATTCCCTTTTATACATTCATGCCTTAATTTATGTGAATCAAAACACATGATTCATTTTTTCATCTTCGGACACAGAGAGCTCGGACTGATAAATGGAGCTCTGTTTTTCAGCTTTCCAAAACTCAAAAGACAAAACGACATGCACAACGATAAACAACTCAAACGCTCAGCTATCATAACCTCAAATAAAAAATAGAGGCCATAAAACACAGGACCCGACTTGGATAGTAGATACCCATTCCCTCAAGCACAACAACCCGGTCAAATCATCACATGCACGCTTGATTTAGGTTAAGGAAGCACCAATATAAACATGCATTAAGCTAATTGATGAGATTCCTCCGTTTACCTCTGAGTTCTCAACTATTTAAAACTCAAAACCCACCCCTAAAATGGATCCAGAGACGGAAAAGAAGGAGCAGTACACACCTGGCCGAGATTCTTCGATTGGACGCGTTCTCCGATCACTTCTCTGACGAAGGTGACTCCCCCTTTCTCTCACGCCTTCGCTATCTCTCACTCTTACTCTGCTCGCTGTCTCTTTGTTCTCGCAGACGGAAGAGATAAAATGAGTGAGGGAGGGGATGAGCTGAGTGAAAAAGACAGCAATGAATGAGAAAAGGAAGCGAGCTGTGGGCAGAGATGCCTCTACCACGTGTGAGGCATACGCGATTTACATACTTTTTTCCCCCATAATCCACAATTGCAACACTATTTTCTAATAAGTAACTTTTTTCCCTAAATTTAACCCCTTATATGTAAAATAATTATTACTATAAATTTTGGATAACTTTTGCTTATTTTCTTAAATTTCCTCAAAAATACTTTTGACTCAAAATTTATTTTTGTTTGTCTAAACTTTTATAATTGGCTTCTTAAAGTCTCAATTACACTTTATAACTTGTTGGTCAAATTTTAAGATGTTACATTGGTTATTTATAATTAACCAACGACTACAATTAGCCTACATTAACTTAAAAGATGAAAAGGTTAGACAATAGTCGTTGGTTATATATACATATATGCAACATTACAAATTGTTATATATATATGCAAAGTTACAAATTGTAGTCGCATATTGTAGTAATCGACGACTAATGATGAAAAATTTAGAAACTTAGCCGCTTTCGTCTTTTTGATAGTTACAGACTTTACAAGACTTGGAGAAAACCTGGTTATGGTCCCCCTCTCCTGCCCTACCACTTCTTTGGACTCTTCCTTCAGCTTTTATCAGTGTTTCCCCACCATTTCCTCCTCCGTTCACCGTTGTCATCGAAACTGTATGTATTAACATCTTTCGAACCATTTCCCATCTGTTTTTTTTACTCCTCTTTGTATTTTTGTGTTGGAAATCTGACTTAGATTGTTTTGGAGATGATTTCTTTAGTTTGAAACGTTATTTTTTTTTTTTACCTTCATCGACTGTTTGATCAGTTTAACCACTTGGAATAGAGCATTTTCATATTTTGGCTATGTTGCATTGTATTTGTGCTTTCTTCTTTGTTTATAGGCATTAAAAGTAACATATTTCTAATAGATAGTGTTGAAATAATTGGTAGAACATGTATTGTTAACTATATTTGAGATCAATTTTGTTTTTTCATTTTTTTTTGTGATTTGTATGTCGATTTTTGGGCTATTTTTTCTATGGGCAATGTGAAAGCTATTTGGACAAGAAATTGATTCATATAGGAGCTTTGGATAGTGAGACGGTTGCCTAAAAAAATTTCATGGTAAACAAACTTTGTACTTTTGAGTATCATTTTGAACCCCAAAATGTTACTCTAGAAAGCCGTTAATTGCTAAAATATTGTTTAATTATTGAGATTATGATTTCCCCTTGTGGTTAGCTTTGTTAAATGTTATAATAGCTATTGTTATTGTTGGTTTTTGTATTTTAATATATTTTATTTTGAAATTTTATGGATATTTGATTTAAGGGGAGACTATCCAAATTTCTTTACATAGATAATTAAGTGCAATGAAACATAGTTGGATGCATTGTAGAATAACAAGCAAGGAATATGAAAGCGGGGTGGACAGGTTCCTTGAGTTTACTCTAAGGAATGCACCTAGTAAAACTGGTGCCTACTGTTTGTTGAGATAATGTTTTGATAATGACAAACATGTTTCTGCAAGCAATTATGATTTAGCTTTTTAAAATTCAATGTTTCTCACAAGAACTCTCTGTGACACTCGAGTATTAGTAAAAGTATTGACAATACTCGAGTATCATTGAACAAAATTAGTTTTCAAAACTCAACGCTTTCAATAGGACTTAAGTATTGGTGAAAGTATTGACAATACTTGAGTATTGATTGTTAATACTTAAATATCGAGGGACAAAATTGATTTCAAAACAAAACACTTTCAAAAACACTCTAGTAGTCATAAAAGTATTGTCAATACTTGAGTATTGTACAACAATACTCGATTATCGAGCTGTTAAAATCATATTTGAACTTCAATACTTTCATAAGAAACTCGAGTATTGACAAGAGTATTGATAATACTTGAGTATTGTGAAACAATACTCGAGAATCGAGCTTAGAAATTTCCTTCCAAATTGTATACTCTAAAGGACACTCGAGTGTCAAAACAAGTGCTTACTTTGACTCTCAAAACTCGAGTATCAAAACACAGAACTCGAGTATCGAAAGTCAAAAAAGGAATTTCCTTGAGGAGAACACATTGAAACTTGAGTTTTCTTTTCTAATACTCGAGCAGTGATAACACTTTTGTACAAACTCAAAAATCATTGAAAGTATTATTAACAAATTACCTCACAAACACTTGAGTATCACTGGAAGAACTCGAGTATTGTCATAACTCTCTAATTTTGTATTCAACACTTGAGTATCAACAAAAGTGTTTCTATATTTCATATCAATACTTCCTTAAAAACTCGAGTATATCTTAGAAATATTGTAAGCACTCGAGTATCTTCAATATAACTCAAGTACTTCAACATAACAATGAGAAAAGGCTGAGTTACTTTGGCAACAACACCCGAGTATTGTATATTCATGCTCGAACACTCCTTTTACTGATAGTGTTTCAGATTGTCAGAAACTCATCGTTATTCTCAAATCTTTCATTCTTTATGCTTCATTTATTTGAATTTATTCTACACACATAAATGCTCATTCTTTCCACTTAACAACACACTCAACGGACAAAAAACGACCCGGCCATACCATGTGTCAGAAGCGTTTAATGCACATTGTTGAGCAATGAAGCTGAGAGTAAAAGAAACAAAGTTCTTCCTAATGGATATTTATTACTGCTCAACTATAAATTGAAGAACATTCAAGACGAGGAAGATAGAGAACGCACCTACTGAGAAATAGCATTTACTGATAATTCATTCTCTTCCTCTGTTCTATTCTCTCCATCATAAATACTTCAGTGTTTAGCATTCAATTCTCTTGAGAGAATATTCTTATTCAAACCTGTAACTCTGTGAATGTTATTCAAGATTAGATAATTTTGAGTGAGTTAGTGAAAAATACGAAAAGAAGGGAAGTGACTTCTTGTGTTATTGAGTGAGAGAGGGGGGATTTTTTTCTTCCTTTTGAGTGTAAAGTGATAACTCATTGATATTAGTGAATTTGGAAAGCTCAAAGAAATCTATTGACTGGACGCACTACAAAAAAATGGGTAATTTGTGGCGGTTATTTTGTAACGGTTCCAAAAACCACAACAAACTCTATAAATTTGTGGCGATTATTTTGACACGGCAACCGATCGCGAAGGCCGGTCAGCTGTACCACCGCTACCTGTCGGAGCAACAAGGGAACTACGATCAGTTTGACATCAGCGCCGAGACGTGGAAGAGGGTGCGGAAAGAAGACAAAGATTGGGTTTAGGAGAATAAAGTTAAGGTATAATTTTAATATATTTCTTTAAATTAAGTTATTATTTTATTTTGAAATACTGACTAACATTGATCTGTTTTTTTTTTGTAGAATAAATTTGCTGTGCGGGATGCACACAAGGACTATTCCATCTCGAAGATGGGAGAGGGGTGGAAGAACAGGCGAAATCGCCTGTACCACTCGAAGAACCGGGATGGCACGTGGACTACGCAAGAGGTGGCAGAAGACGTGCTTGACTCGGTCCAGCCCGAAAGCTGGGCAAGATTTGTCCTGTGGAGGAGGTCACCGGGCAGTATGGCTATCTCCAAGCGAGCTGCACAGAGCCGTGCACGCCAAACGATCCACCATACTGCAAGATCAAAGCCATTCTCCTGCACTTATGCTGAGATGGTAAATCTAAAATTAATTTATCTTACTTGTTTTTTAATTGTTATTAAAATTCTTATATTATGTTTATTTAGGATGACACAGCGAGGAGGGAAGGTCGGAGGTCCACATACGGAGATATGTATGTGGCCACCCACAGGCACAATGACGGGACTCTATTATCTGAGGAGACTGAGCAGATTATTGTAAGTATATTTTGTATTTTTAATAATTATTTAATATCATTTTTCTATTTCAGGAGCGTATTCAGTGAACTGAAGCTGAGCTTAGGGAGTCCTAGGGTGACCTGCCTTAGACCCCACTCTCTCACTGAAGATGGCGATGGAAGGGCGTGATCGGCACCCCAGGCGACTTCCAGGCTTGGGGTTTGGGGCGACGAGGACCAGAATCTTCGGGAGTAGCAGATATGAAGCTGGGACTTCATCTTCTGTTGCTGCGTCCCAGGCGACCACATCAGGACCCAGGAGGCATGGTAATTCCAATGTGGACCGAGAGTGTCTACGCGTTGAGCTTAGAGAGGAGGTCCTAGAGCAGGTCAACGCTCTAGTGGACCCCCAGGTCCAGGCACGGGTCGAGGCTCAGGTGCAGGCCTATGTTCAGACACAAGTGCAGATGTAGGCGCAGATGGAGATATGGAGATAGGCTGCTAACTCCATGCTCCAGATGGCATTTCAGTAGGTTCAACCTGGCGTCGCTCCTCCGCAGCTCCCACCGATGGTCATGCCGAACATCTTCGCGCCACCACCAGCTCAGCCTGATCCCCAGCCTCCTAGGACAGATGATCATCTAGAGGGTCAGCACGACCCACTACCCCCTCAGCTGGATTCTGAGTTTTTTTATTTTTTAGTTTACTTGTACAGATTGTAAAAATTTTAAAATTGTTATTAGTTAAATTTAGAAATTTCATTTAAAATTGTTATTATTTAAATTTAACTTTTAGCGAAGGCTAAATTGTTACTTATATTTAGAACCAATTTTTGGAAAGAAAATGTTGCTTACAAATAGAATCAAAGGGAGTATACATAATACCTCATTAAAACAAAGTCAATATACTCTAATAAATTAAGGGTAAGATTATAAATTTATATGAAAAATTTAATGAAGTAATTTATAAATATGACTGCAAAATTACATCTCTCTCAATAATAGAACCAGAGGAGTACATTTAATCACACAAGAAAGTGCCAATCGGGCTACCCTACAAGTAGTTCTCTTCTCTTCCAAACCTCACTTATAAGAGACTTGTATTTCTGCCAATATCACCATCTCTTCAATCCCTTTGAAAGCTTTCATGGAATCAATGATGCCTTCGTTCTTCAAGATACTCATCAATGATTTCTCAACCCGCTTGGTTTGCACTATTAAACTTCTTACAGTTTACAAAGTTAATTAGCCATGTATAACATGACATGTTCCTCGATAATTAATCTCCAACGTTCATTCCTTTTAATATTCTCTGTAACAGCAAATCCCACCAACTTTTATCAACATGTTTGGTGAAGTCAATCCAAATAGAACAACACTTGCAGTGGTTTCTAAACCGCAACAAAATGTGTTTGAATAAATAGCAGCGGTTTGAAACCGCTACCCAAACCACTGCAAATTTCCACATTTCACTTTTGCAGCGTTTTTAAATCGCTGCTGAAACCGCTGCTAATATTTGGAAATTAGCAGCAGTTTTAAAACCGCTGGAAATTTCAAATTAAAAAACCCCTACCATTGAATTTCAAATTTGCACTGGTTTTAAATATCCGACCGTTAATTTTTGCAGCAGTTTTGGCAACGGTTCAAAACCGCTGCTAAAAAATACTCGTTGGTAACTTTCTATATAAGACTTATTTCGACTAGAAACTCATACTTTCTCACTTTCTTCTCTGATTACACTTCTTATATCATTGTTATTGCGCCCTTTTAATTGTATGCAATGAATAAATCATGGATCAAGCTTCCTCGTACATCCCCTCGATATTTGGCCGGGTTGAACCACTTTCTGGATTTTGCTGATAGACACGACAAGGTTAACGGTAAGATTTCTTGTCCTTATCCTAAATGTAATTTCAAAAAGTGGCATGTTAAAGATATTGTTAGGGAGCACTTAATAGTTAAGCCGTTTCCTCAAAGTTATAAGTACTCAGTATACCATGGAGAAAATGATAATGTTGTTAGAGAATCTAGTCTTGGAATCTCACAAATAGGAGTGCAAGAATATGTTAGTGGGGAGGATCCCATCAATGATGCACTTCGTGATGCATTTGGGGTTCATGATGATGTAATCCCAGATAAAGTGCAAGGTCCAGAACCTCAGTACATGAGGAACGAGGAAGCTCATGCTTTTTTTGAACTTATGGCTGAAGCTGACAATGCTCTATATCCCGGGTGTGTGAAATATTCAAAATTATCTTTTTTAATTAAATTGTATCACATTAAGTGTTTATGTGGTATAACTGATAAAGGAATGTCGATGATATTAGAACTGTTAGTCGATGCATTCCCAGATGCAGCGATTCCTCCTTCTTTTTATGATGCGAAGAAAATAATAAGTAAAATAGGTTTAAATTATGAAAAAATCCATGCATGCCCAAATGATTGCATGCTTTATTGGGGAGAGGATGCGACTAAAGAAATTTGCAAGCGGTGTAACACTTCAAGATATAAGCTGGAAGGAAAGGGGAGGAAGAAAAAGAAGAAGCCTACGAAGATTTTGAGATATTTTCCTTTGAAGCCAAGGCTACAGCGATTGTATTTCTCATCCAAAACGGCAGAGCACATGAGATGGCATACCGTTGAAACGAATCTGGATGGCAAGTTAAGACATCCGTGGGATTCTGAAGGATGGAAACAGCTTGACAAAGAATTCCCAGATTTTGCGGTGGATTCGTGAAACATACATCTTGTTTTTACAACTGATGGATTCAATCCATTCGGCAACCTTAGCACCAGTTACAGCATTTGGCCGGTGGTGTTACTTCCTTACAACTTGCCTCCATGGATGTGCATGAAGCAGAGCTCATTCATTTTGTCTATGATCATTCTTGGAAAGAAAGCACCAGGCAATGATATTGATGTCTACCTCCAACCGCTGATAAAAGAGTTGGTTGAATTATGGGCTGATGGGATTGAGACATACGATGCATATGAGAAGTCACTGTTCAACTTGCGTGTGGCTTTAATGTGGACGATAAGTGACTTCCTGGGCCTTGGAATGTTATCTGGGTGGAACATGCACACCGGACTTTCTTGTCCCGTGTGTAATTTTGACGCTGAGTCACTGCGCCTTCCATACAGTCGGAAGTGGTGCTTCATGGGTCATCGTCGATTCCTTGATCGGAAGCTTAAGTTCATATTGCAGAGGAATCATTTCAATGGAAAACAAGAAGGAAAAGGACTGCCCATTGTTTTAAGTGGTTCCAATATTCTTAGTCAGCTAGATGATGTTCATATTGAGTTTGGGAAGAAGGATGATGCAGATCGAGCAGGAAGAAGATCTAGTAGCACTTCAGAAGTTGATGCAGTTCATCAATGGTACAAGAGGAGTATATTTTTCAATCTGCCCTATTGGAAGTTCAATATGCTACACCACAGTCTTGATGTGATGCACATCAAAAAAAATGTGTGTGATAATATTCTTTTCACTTTGCTGAACAAATCTGGGAAGTCGAAAGATCATCTCCGATCTAGGAAAGATTTACAGTCCAAGGGAATTCGTCGGGATGCTTGGCCAGACGATAATGACAGGTTTCAACCAGCAAAATTTACCTTAACGTAGCCGAACAAGGATATATTCCTTTCGACGTTGAAGAAAGTTAAGGTTCCTAATGGATATTCAAGCAACATATCATGGTGCATAGATTTGCAGTCTCGAAACGTAGTTGGATTAAAGAGTCATGACTTGCAAATCACTATGCAACAGTTGCTACCGTTGGCACTCAAAAACACACTGCCTCTAGATGTGTCGACGGTGTAGGTGCAACTCTGTTCATTCTTCAGAAAGCTATGCGTGAAGGTTCTTATCCCTGATGAGTTGGATCAACTGCAAAAGTAAATCGTTCTCACATTATGCCATTTGGAGATGATCTTCCCTTCTTCATTTTTCACTATCATGGTCCATCTCACCGTTCACCTTATTGAAGAGGCAAAACTCAGTGGGCCAGTTTAATATCATTGGATGTATCCCATGGAAAGGTAAATGTGGCTAAAAATTGTATCACACGCACTATTTACACACACATCGATAGGTCACTACTAATCTTCATGCTATTAACTTAGTCAGGTTTTTGGGGAAGTTGAAGTCATATGTGAGGAATAAGGCATGACCAGAGGGTTCAATAGCAGAATGTTATATAGGAAATGAGGTCCTCAACTTCTGCTCACGGTACTTTGATGACATCGAGACATCTTTCAACCGTCATCCTTGTGTTTATGATTGCCCTGATGATGTTAGTCCGTCATCCTCGACGAGTTTGTTCCCTCCTGTTGGGAGACCAGTTGGAGGACATCAATACTTCAATCTCACTTCTAATGAGATGTTACAAGCACACAGACATGTCCTGATCAACTGCAGTCAAGTTGATCCTTTCATTTAGTGAGTATAATCAACACTAATTTATCATTTTATAAATTTAAATTATATATCGACTTATATCATGCTTAATCATAACAGAGAGTTATGAAGTTATGTCAAGCGTCAACTACGTATCCTAACACAAACATCCGTTGAGGTTGATAGAAGGGTGCATAGAGAATTTCCTGGGTGGTTTGCACGTCGAATACGCAATGACGACAACTCCTACCCAGTTGATTTGACATGCCTTGCAATGGGCCCCCTCCAATATGCAAAACGATTTACTGCATACAATGTTAATGGGTTCAAGTTCAGCACAGTTTCACGCGACCAAAGCTCTCTCACCCATAATTCTGGAGTTTTTGGCAATTTTGGTACAAGAAGTTATGCGAGCAGCAGTGATGGTGACATGCATATCGGTGGCAACCCCTACTATGGGAAATTGGTTGATATAATTGAACTGAATTATCAGGGGCATTTTACCATCGTATTATTCAAGTGCTCTTGAGCAAATACGACAACTTCTCGTGGATTCACTACTAATGAGTTGGTAATCACATCTGTGAATTTTTCAAGATTGATTCACATAGGTGACTCTCCAGACGATGAGCTGTACATTCTAGCATCCGAGGCACAACAGGTTTTTTATGTGGAGGATAAGAAGAATAAAGATTGGAGTATGGTCGTTCATCTTAACCCTAGAGATCTTTATGACATGGGTGATAGCGATGAACTTATCATCTATGATACGGAGCCATTCCATCCTACTGATTTTGAAAACATCTTCCCCGAAGGAGATGAAGATGTACCACTTATCAGGGCAGATGACGTCGAATAAATAATTCAGGTTAGTAATATATATATATATATGCAATTTGTTTCAAGTATTTTATTTTTTTCTTCAACATAGTTTATTAGTAGCGGTTTTAAACCGCTACAAAAAGTAATAAACCGCTACTAATAACCGTGACATAAACTGCTACAAACTAAACCGCTGCAAAACAAACCGTTGCAAAAAACAGTGACCCAAACCGCTGCTAATTTCTGCCAGACATTCTATAAATACCTTTCCACCCCCATTTCGTTTGCTACTCTCTTTTTCTTTTCTCCCACTGGTTTCCTCATCTATGGTTGTGTTGGAAAGCTTCTGATGATGCATAATAATTTGTTATAGGTATTATTCTTAACACTTTATATTTTTATTGTAGTTATTTAATGTTAATTGTCCTTTGTTATGTAGTTTTTTTATTTAATTTATTAATATTCGTTTTGCTGTATTAACCTTTTATTTTTTTCCTTTTCAGGCATTTAAATCATTGTAGCAAACAATATATGTTATTTAATGACTAGTACTTAATTTTAATTAATTATTCATCTATTATAAATTATAAATTACTTTCTATAATTGTAATAAATTTTTGTATAATTAAAAAATTATTCCAAATAAGGTGTAATTTTTTTAAAAAATATTTATTTACGTTAGTAGCGGTTTTATATCAGCTACAAAGGTCCTCACAAGAGAAATATGGCGGGATATTTTAATTTATGTACAATGCACTTTGGAGCGGTTTTAAACTGCTGCAAAATGTTGGCGGAAATTTTTAAATTTTGGCGCTAAACCTATTTCAATTTGAAAATTAGTAGCGGTTAAAAAACCGTTACAATTGTTTTTAACTGATTGTTTATTTTGCAGCGGTTTCATTGAGAGCTACAATATTTTCTATTTCTTTTTCTGTAATTACATATTAGCAGGGGTTCTACTTCCGCTACAAATTCTCCACCGTTTCCATTTGTAGCGGTTAATAAACGCTGCAAATTAGTAACGGTTTTTTTGTGTGAGCATCGGTTCACTAAAACTACTACAATATCTCCTGCAGCGGTTAATAACCGCTACAATGACAAGAAATAACCGCTACAAAATCACCATTTTTTTGTAGGACGTAAGTCAGGTGGACCGAACCAGTATAAATCTTTGTGTACATCTTTCTCATTTCTCTGATTTAATTTTAGAGTTTGCGTAAAATTTTTATTAGACCAATTCACCCCCCTTCTTGGTCAAATCCTATTCTAACATTGTTTCCCTTTTGTTAAATGTTTAAACAAGAGATAACATGCTATTCTTGTCATTCGAGAGCATTTGATTTGTGATGGGATAAATTTGATTTATACAACTGGGATATGGCATGGTGAATTTACAAGGACTTCACTATCCAAGAAGGAGGAAGCGGTGAGTTACAAGTCAACTAATAGAATGAATGAAATGATATGTAATGTTGAGATTGAGCCATTTGCTTAATTATCTCCTACATATGAGAGAAGCATTTATATCGAGGGTGTGATAAGTATTCGTGGTTGTCAACTGTGTCAAAGTTGATGAACTTAAAGGCGAGAAGCGGGTGGATGGATACCAACTTTACATAATTGCTTGTATTGCTTAGTGATGTGCTTCCAAAACGTAATTCACTTTCAACAAGTACCTATGAAGCTAAGAAAGCTATGTGCTTAATGGGATTGGAGTATCAAGAGATACATGCTTGCCCTAATGACTACATATTGTCTAGAAATGAGTATGAAGGGTTAAATAAGTGTCCAAATGTGGCAATCCATGGTACAAATTGAAGAAGAACAGTTGTATTGATAGTGATAAGATAACTAAAGGTCCTCCTTTGAAGGTTTTGTAATATTTCTAAAAATTTCATGATTTAAGCATTTCTTTGCAAATACTATGGGAGTAAAAAACCTGTGATGGCATTGTGATGAAAAGATAAGTATGGCAGGCTTCAAAACCTAACTGACTCTCCTCAATGGAAGTTAATTGACTAATTGTATTCTGAATTTGGTAGAGAGTGATGCTACCAAAATTTAATTATGCACCATAAGTGTAGAAAATAATATATAGTAAATTAAGGTCGATCCCACGGAGACTCAATTTAATAAGTAAATAGGTACTAAAAATCTAAGTTTTGTTTAAGTTGAGCAAATTAAAATATGAATAATGAAAATATAAATTCAAATGAACTAAAATTTTAATTCTAATGGGCAAGAAAATATTAATTGACACAAGCAACCTAGAGTGGCTAATACATTCTTTAAGTTTTAGAGCATGTCTTTACCCAAATAAATATATTTAAATTTTAACTTGTTAATATAGAGTATAGATAGATGTATTGTCTTTCGATCATTTACAACCCTCTTTCAAATAAAACTATTATTCCTTATATAGTTATTCAAAAGGCATTAACTTAAACGATTTCACTCTAATATGATTATATGAGTCTCGTAGGTATATTCCTATCCCAAAGGCAAATTAGAATAAATTCTAATATCACATTACTTAGTTTAAAGGTTCAATTTAGATTTCTCTCCCAAGGCTAATCTAAATTTCTCACATTCATACATAATGTTATAGGGCACTAAGCAGACAATAAAATTTAAACTGAATAAATATAATTAAAATTAAATATAAATAAATGGTTCAAACATGCTCAAACTCTTAAATCAGCTCATAGCTACTCAAGATCTTAAAGAGAATTAGCCATACATTGTTTTAATCAAACCCATACTAATAATTTTCAGATTCAAGAAAAGAAGAAAGAAAATAAACACAAATGTTGTGATAAAATTCCTCCAGGATTAGTGTTTTCCTCTTTCTTTCTTGATGATCTCTCTCTCCTATGAGTTGCTTCTTGCTCCTGGGTGTGCTCGCTGGAAGTCTCTCCGTGTGTGTGCGTCCCTCAATGTGTCTTGCATGAGTTGTGTAACAACGGTTTTTCTAAACTGGTTACTTAACTCTCAAATCATATTGACAAAATTAATCAATCTTATAAAAGAGGTTTGACTTTAAAAATAAGTTAAAATATAATAGAAGAGAATAAAACATGACCTCAAAAGATTTATCATGTTTTAAAGAATCGAGCTCCCCTTTCAAAATTTACCCATGATTAAAAATGATAAATCTAAATATTTGAATACTATAATGGATAATAAGACTTTACTAAGTCACTTCTTACCAAACCATAGCATAAAAATCCATGTCATAGTAATGGGCCTCAAACTTCGAAACTGAGATTCAATAATGTAAATATCATTTATTGTAAAGAGTATATTACAAAACTTCTACTCAAGTTTGTGGTTTTAAAAAATATAATGTCATTGTATCGAATTAGTTGCCTACGACATGCTATAAAAACAATCCAAAATAACATGATTTAAAGTGTGTGTGTGTGTGTGTGTGTATTAAAATATTATAGTACGCTAAAAACATGAGCCCTACAGTGGCAATATACATATAGTCAACACATTATTAGAGGATAAGGCTATACTTTAGCAATAGCCATGCGCAAACCTCCCGAACCTTTCCAAACATCTCAGCACAAGTGTTGTCACCTAAAAATGTTAATAGCAATAGGTTAAGACAAAAGCCCAGCAACCAGCAATCCAACTCAAAAGGCATACCAACGAGTGCTAATGAGAGATAAGGAATTAACTGCAACATTTTATGAGTGAAGTATCAAAATTCCTGATTATAAATATATCACAAAAAATATATTCAAAAATCATACTCAATTTCTCCAGGAGTTCACACAGTCATTTATATTCACATTTCACAAGTTATATCTCAATAACATCATTATAAATATATAATAAACTCACAAGGATCACATGGATCAATAATAACTTGATTACTTTTCTTAATCATCATGTCTCTTTATGACTCCCCCACGTTATCTCCTCTGACTAAACCCATGGGCTAATGCTATCCCACATGACCGGTAGCTACTCAAAAGCTCACCATTCAAGCGATGTGGACTGGCCAGATCCACATAGCACAAGTCTGAGCCATGGGTTCTCCCCTTAACATCAAAAGGGGTGTCAAGGGTCTCTTAGCACAAGGGGCCCAGGATCATCTAGTGTACGGCCAAAAGTCCTCCATCCTTTTCTCCTCTTTAGCATGCAGAAATTCACCCCCCCTTATCTCCTCTGTAATAACCCCCCATCAATAACAACATCCATCTCTCCATATATTACAATGCTCATTTTCTAGAGCTCAATTACAATACATTCGCAATTTGCCATCACACACATATATACATAGATGATTATCTAACAATACTTTCCAACCAATAATTTCATGTTCAAGTTCACAATAGAGGCACAACAATATATCAAGGGGTAATGGTAAATATTGTCATTGCCACACATAATCTCTTTGACTCTAAATTTCACAATGCAGTTTCAACATTAATAATGTAAGGTTTATTAGGTAATATCACTTTTATGACAATAAATTCAAAATCACTCAAACATGTCACAAACATGCATAATAAATGAAAAGTGGTTACCTTACTCCAAGTAAACGTGCAATACCACAATTATTCAAGCTCAAAGCTCAAGTCACTAAAACATAATCAATCTACATAATTAATTTAATTATATATTAATGTAATGATCACTAAAACCACAATAATGAACTTAAATAAAACTCTCTCCAAACTTTAATTCCTCCAACAATCCCTTACTTAAAATCATAATTCAAATTCTTTATCCCCAATCACACTTCTATCATACAATACCCATATTTTACTAGTTAAACTTATAACCAATAATTTCTTCCATTTTCAAAAGTCCCCAATATTTGGTCTTTAAATCCTCAAAAATCACATAAACCAAATGTCTTTAAATCCTTATTGAAATCCCAATTTGTGTCTTCTATAAATAATTTATTACTTATTGGAATTACTAAAAAATATAATTATTTCATCAATTTCATAAACACAAAATTTCAACAATTAAAGTTCCTCCCAAAAATTCCTGATATTCTTATTCCCTCATAAACATCAAGTCCAATGCTTCCAATAATCAATATCTATATATAGGCTCCAATGACCAAAGTAAATTATAAAACTTAAATTTAATCGGTACATATATTATATTTGTCCCAAATAAGAACTAATTCTGTAAAACAACTATTTTAAATTCTCAAAGCAGCCAAAAGGCAAAACTAAGTATATCAAAATGTATTAATAATTTGGCTATACAATCCTATAGTCAATTATTATCAAAACTCAATACTTAATCCAACCCCTAAACCAAAAATATGCTCTAACGCTTGAATAAATTATACCATTAGGTTGGTTTATATAATTATAACTTTTTTGAAGGAATTTTAGTGATTAGAGGTGGTTTTACTTATCAAAATAAACTCTACAATTTGAAAAGCTCAACAATGGCGGAGGAGGCAACGTGGCATATAGAGAAATAAGAACACGCTGAATGGGAAACACTTAGAGACGCACATGGCCTAAAGTAATAATATGGCTAAAATTGCACAACGACATGTATGAGCAGATTACCATAAAGTACCCCATGACTTCATTTTCCCATCCTTATTTTTCCTTTATTTTTTTTCTGATTTCTTTTTCATATATTATCATCTTTTTCTATTTCAATAAATTATATTCAAGTAAATACATATTACTCAAATAACTACAAGATAACTTCCCAATTATCATAAAATAATTACTTTCTGATGGTATTCAAAGTTTTGGAATAAAGAAAAATTTTGGGATGTTACAAGTTGGGTGTGTGTGTGTGGTTTTGAATGTCTCCTACCTAAATGTATGTGTGTATCCATATATATATATATATTATATCCATCAGTGCCAAACTGCCAGTCCTATTCTTTTCTTTATTTCTTTGTCTTTTAATCTTTCTTTATCTCTTGATTTGCCAAGATTCTCTCTCTCCATTGCTTACTAGAAAAAAATAACAAAATAATAAAATAAAAGGTAATAGAATAAAAAAAATAAAAATTCCTAAAACTTTAAATTATTATTATTATCACTATAATTTAATGAATCCCTAAGATGATGCACCATTTGATAGATTTGTTATTTTAAACTCAAAATCTTTTAAAATTATATTGATAACTCTCCAAGTATATCAAAAAATATATCTCAAATATACTAAAAATTGGAGAGTTATCAAAGAGCCAAGAAGCCTTTGACCTACACTCTTTACAGGCAGAATCAACCCCTTTTGTAATTTAAGTAGCACACATAGTGCTTGGCCGATTCTCCTGATTATTTACAACTTGCTGCCTTGGTCGTGTATGAAACGGAACTATATCATGCTATCCATGATGATATCTAGTCCAAACAGTTGGGAAACAATACTGATGTCTACTTGGCACCATTGATTGAGGACTTGAAGAAGCTTTATGATAAAGGTGTGGACGTGTTTGATACGTACAAGCAAAAGTCTTTTAAGCTACGAGTGATGTTGTTCACCTTTCCTGCATATGGAAACTCGTCAGGATATAGTATTAAGGGGCATAAAGCATGTCCTACATCTGAAGAAGGCACACACTATCTCCAACTTAAGTATAGAAGGAAGACTGTCTACATTGGTCACAGAAGGTTTCTTAGTCAGCATCACCCTTATAGTAGATTGAAGTAGGCTTTTAATAATACTCAAGAGTATGAAATGGCTTCGATGCCATTATCAGGGGAACAGGTTTATGAAAAAGTGGAAAGAATCAATATCAGCTTTTCTAAGAAGAAGAAAAAAAGACTCCAATTGACAATGATATATGGAAAAAGAGGTCTATTTCCTTTGATCTTCCATATTGGCATAGTTTTGAAGTGAGACACAGTTTGGATGTGATGTATGTTGAGAAAAACGTGTGTTACACTTCTACATATGAGTGGAAAGTATAAAGATGGAGTCAATGCTAGACGAGACTTGGTTGAGATGGGAATACCGCTCTTGCATCCACAAGAAAGAAATAATAAGAGGGCTTACCTGTACCCTGCAATGAGCACATTGTCCAAGGGAGACAAAACGAGCTTCAATGAATGTTTGCACGATATCAAGATACCACAATGGTATTCTTCCAATGTGAGGAAGCTAGTTTCATTCAAGATGCCACACAGGGTTGTGGAGGATGTAAAGTATGATTTCCTACTGAATATGAGGGACATCATGGGGTTCTTACGATGTAAGCAATTGGAATCATCCTACCTGAGACTTGCGATTCGGTAAGTTTTAGACTTGTTTCATTTTTATATTTTTAATACTCGTATTGATTTCTCTCACTATTCCACTCTAGGTTGCTGAACCGCGGAGTCAGAGATACCGGAATGCAACAGAAGTTTGACTTCATCTGATAAACGCTAATATTAACATGATTTTCCGACTTCATTTCGGGACATTTTATGGCTTAATCAACCCATTTTGTGTTAAATTGGATCTTTTTCCCCTTTCATGGTCTTACATTGCATATTGATTAATACAAAAGGGAAATTGAGTAAATTGTGCCACCCAGTTGTACTTTCATTTGAGCCCAGTGTTTTATGCTTTAACGATGTTCCCTTCGTTTCTTTTGCAGATGTCTAGGTGAGATATTTGAATGCTTGGAGATGAAACTGAAGAGGATGCATTTAGGACTGATTGGAGTGCCACTAAAGCATATACGTCGCAACACAATATAATTAGTCGCGACAATGTCATGACTTCTGGAGCTCTTTTAGCCAAATTAGTCGCGACAAAATCACAATTGGGTCGCGACATATATATATTTAGTCGCGACTTATTTTACTATAAGTCGCGATGTGAAACGGGAAATGCTGCTGTGCGTTTTAAGCTAAGATCAACAACTGGATCTAACAAACTGGGAACAATCACGAAGGGGGACGTCATTCTGCAATGGGAAGGGAGCAAATCCAGAAGCCAAAGGAGTTCTCTGTACTTCCTTTCTATTCTAAAACCCTCTCTCCAATTTTCTACTCCCTTTCACCTCCATTCTTCATCTTCCACACTTCTCCTACCTTCCAACTACTCTCTGCTGCACTATTTCCATCTTCTTCTTCCTCTCCTAATGGCTGAGCGTAGGAATGATGATTGCTGCGTCCAAGGAATCATGAGAGGCTAGATCCTCTGCCTCTTGGTGATGGAGAGCAAGACTTGAGCCAGAGATTCATTGGGGGGTATTCCTAGCCAGATTTTGTATTTTAATGCTGTAGAGATCTTTAAATCTAGAGATTTCTATTGCTATGGATTTCAGTTGCAGATCTGTGATTATCTGATTTGGTTATGTAGTTGGATTGATTGTTGTTCATACGATTAGAGCTTATGAATTTCATATTTGAATCCTTGTGTTCACTAGGTTATCAATGATCATTGGTAATTAGTTATTCATTAGGTTTATGTGATTGTGATTGCAATCCTTCAAGGGCATAAGCATCAATTTCTCCTTCGACATTTTGAGTTGCACTAAACAATGATTTAAGAAATGTTGTTTGACTTGGATTCAAGCAAATTTGCATTAATTGAACCAATGGACCTAAGTGATAGCTTAGGGTTTATTAATTGAACTCAGAAGGATTGACCTCCCATAACTAAACCAAGGTAAGGACAGTTAAGCTTCCATCACTGAGAGTCTACTCACTAATCTCCCTTTTTAATCCAAATCTCACTATACTTTAATGCTATTAAGGTACTAATATGTCTTGCTAATCTCACATGCTCCAACATATTATTTGTCAATAATCGATTAGCAAGATATAGTTCTTCACCATTATGAATACATTGGAATAGAATAAATCATATTCTTCATTATCTCAGAAGCACCATGGATTGGGGTTATTATACTCACATGTATCTAAGTATGAATTGATCGTTTATGCAAATGTTGGATTTTAGCCTTGTAATACCCTTAACTTTATCCCATTAACATGCCTAGTGGAAGCATCTGGAATCACTTTAGTTGGCCATAACTTGTGTAAAATGATGTTTGAAAATTTTTATTTTCAGATTACTATTCAGAACACTCTAAAAATGGCCAAAACTTTGAAAAATCATAATTAATTGTAGAAAAATCAGAATTGAGTGATTCCAAATTATATGGAAAGATAATTGGACAAACTTAAGAGTAAAAATAAGTTATGGACATTTTTTTTTTCAAAATCATGCCCAGTCTTAATTCAAAAGTTACTGTTCATTTAATTATTTTCTATTTTTCCAATATTTTTGCCAAACTTTGGAAGGACATATATCTCAACATTGTTATCGGATTTGGACAAATTGCCACTCATTGTAAAGAGAAAAATCTGATCTATTTGGTGGTAGAATCTCACATCCTAACTCACTCAATTGCTACAAAACAATTCAGTTAACTTTATGTCTAATTTTATTGACCTTTACCCCCCTTTTTAGTTATACTTGGTCCAATTGAGATATGGTTGCTTTAACTTACAATATCAATGCTTTGGAGCACTTTGACCTACTCTAGCATGCTTGAAAATAAATCTACAACTACACATGCTATTACTTACAACCAACACATAATACCCTATGGGTATTTACGACTCTCCACAAAATGCTCATCAAATACTTACAAAAACTCCAAGCATTCTCCTTCTTTCTTCTTCTCTTCTTGGATAAAGATAGCCCTAGGGTTTGGTTACATTGGTTGGGTAAGATTCTTGGGAATCTTAGTAGCATAAGCAACAATTATTCAATCACATACATGTATTAAAAACATGATACATGCATATACTTAATTAACATGAACCTTGAGAATGGATCACTATGCATACCTTATATGTCAAGCCATATAACATAGACCAAGGTATCACTACATAACAACAATCTACATCATACTACAACCTTATCATTCACACCATGGCATATTATCCAATTCATAACAAAGCAAGTAATCATGCAATTAAATACAATAATATGCAATTAAAACAATAATTGCTACGCTACCTTTTTCTCTTTGTTTTTCTTGGTGTCCCTTGCTTGTCAACTCTTTCTTTAGTGTCCAATGGTCCTAGATAACATCACATAAAGGTTACTAACTTATTTGGACCATTGTAGAATCACTTCTTCACAACTATTCTTAACTTACTCTCTTTAACCTTAACTTTGCAACTTTGCACCTCTAAGCTTCAAAATTAATTTAACATATAATTTTGCATGTAGATTCCATTTTTGAGGTCAAATAGTTCAAAAGAAACGTCATTCCCTTTTAATTACTCAAAACAGCAAATTAAGGGAGTTGTTGCACAAAATTCCAATATTTGTTTCTAATGCTTCCAAACTTGGTTTCTCACTTGTACCCTATACAATTTTTCATTTTAAACTCAATGGAAGCATCAAAATAATCAAAAACACATTCCTTCTTCTATTTTCCCGGCAGGCCAAAACAGTACATAAGATTTTGCAACAACATAATTTTTCAACTTCTCTTGCCTTATACATGCACAATCTTACTTCTATACTATTTTCCAATCATTATTCAACATAAAAACACTCCTCCCTTGCAGATCAATTTTGTGCAGCAGTCATGAACAGTGATTTCATGCCAAAAATTACAAACAAGCTCAAATAAACTCAAACCAAGCATCAACATGTAGCAAATTAGGCATAGAGTTGATTGGAACCATTTACCACTTCCAATTTTTGTTCTTTCTTACTTTCTCACTCTAGCCCCTTTTCAAAACCCTCTCTTGAATCTCTTCAATCACAGCACCATAGCAAAAATTACACCAATCAAAAGGAAGAGAAGAGCTTGTAGAACAAATCCATAGAAGAAATTAAGCAATTACCTTGATCCTTGCTTGAAATTCCTCTCCTTTTTGCTCCTCTTGAACTGCATGACTTTGGTCTTTCTTTTCCTATTATGGCGGTCATGAATGGCATAGAAAATGGGCTGGAGTGAGTTTAAAAATCTGTCCATTAAGTTATAAAAATTGTGAGGTCCACTTACACTGACAGAGTAACTTTACACTGATGTAATCTATCACTTTAAGTTAATATCTCCTTTGGTTTTTCCTCTTTTAATATGAAGACACCAAGTGGTACATTCTCAAGCCCCACAATCTCCTTTATGAAAGTAAGAATACTTTATGATTACTTTAACCGAAAATTTTCTTCCGAAAATATTTTTTGGGGATTTTCTTATCATTGGACCAATTTAGTGTCAGTAAAAAATTCCTGTAATTCCTTTGCTCTTATTATCATTTTTCCTTCCTCAATTCGTATTCCGGATGTGTCTTTAATTAATTTATGAAGAAAACCATATTTCGGGGTTTTTTCGGGGTTTTTCCGTTTCAGCATATTGCTTCTGACTTTCTCTTGGAATCAATTTTTATAAAATACTACAGTTCTTGAGCTATTTTTATTTGCTTTGAAATCAAATATTTGAGGCCTATGAATATTTTAAATAATCATTTTTTGACTAATTATTTTATTAAATAGCTAAATATTAAATAACCTTTAAAATTCCCGTAAAGGCTATTTATGTCATTTTGGTTTAAGCCGGACCTCAATTACTAATTAGTGAATTTTTCTCTATCATTTGGGACTCTGTAAAATTTTTATGATATTTTGGTCAAACGTTGACCAAAATGCCCTTTGACTTTCATCAATTTACCAAAAATGCCATTGAATTTCAAAAATGACATTTTGGTCCCAAGAAATTTCAAATTTACACTTGGGTCCCTATTCAAAATGTCCCTTTTGTCATTTTCTTTTCAAAATGACATTTTAGTCCATCATTTCCTTTCTACATCCATATTTTCCCTTCTGTTATTCTTTTTGCTTCTACACACATTTTTTCTTTTATTTTCTTTCGCTTTTAACTTTTGTTTCTTGAGCCAAATTCAATATAATTTTCAAAGAATCTTTTTATCTGATAGGAAACTTCTTAAAATTAAGTTTGGTAGCATTTATCATTCAGACTTATTACCAAACTCTTAGGCCTAGAAATTCAGGATATGACAAGTCTAATTCTTATAAAGGTAAATCTCAAATATGATACTTGTTTACATGTGTAGGTACAGCTATATCAAGGGCTATAGAACGAAGCTTATTTCACTAAAGTTCTTCTTCACTCATGGCCTTCAAAAAGGAGCAAAAATTATTATTTAGCAAATATGTTCCAATGACAATTTAGCATATTTGTTCACCATGTCACTTCATGGTATAAACATTTGACTTTGCAAACTCAAAGATATCGAGCAATGTTGTCAAGAGATAGAGTCAATACACGCTACACTCTTTTTCCCTTATTGTGTTTTCCTAAAAGGTTATTAATGAGGCAGCATTACAAAGTATATCTATGAATGTTGTACTTTTTTTCTTTTGCTAAATATCTTTCCCACCGGATTTTTCTAAGTTGGAGTTTTTTTAATGGGACACACTACAAAAAACATCATATTTCCGACGGAATTAGCCACAAAATTTTTTCTATGGCTAATTCCGTCGAAAATCCTTTCGATGGAAATTTTCGTGGCAAAATTTGCCGCGGAATTAGTCATGGAAAAATATTCCCTAGCAATTTCAGACAGAATTTACAACGACAATTTTCCGTGGCAAAATTAGCCATGGAAAAATATTCTGTGGCAATTTCCGATGGAATTTCTATCGGAAAGTTTTCGTGGCAAATTTAATTATTAATTAATTATTATAATTATACTTTTTATTAATTAATTATTAATTTCAATTTTAAATTTGTTATTTATTATTCTTATTTTTATTATTATTTTTTACTATTAAATCTTTATTAAAATCAATATTAAATATGAAAATATTAGAAATAATATTTATTTTATTTGTAATAATTTTATATTAAAATTAATATTTTTTAAAATAATTTTAATTATGAAATTAATAATCATATAAATATTATATATAAATAATTTACTATGCAGTATAATATTATATATATTTAAATATACGTTTAGAAGATATAAAGTTGTCGTAGCTCAACTAGCAAGGGATCACACGCGTGAGCAGATGGTTGGGGATTCAAATTCTGGAGGAGGTAAAATTGAGAATTTATCAGGTGACGACACATGGCGGCTGCAGGAGGTAACACATGGCAGGGCCTAGCTGTGAGGTGGCAGCTGGCAGAAGTGACACGTGGCATTATTATTTATTTTAAAAAAGAAATTTGCTACAGAAAATACCGTGGCAAAGTTTCCGACAGAATATTCCATGGCAAATTTTCAGACAGAATATTCTGTCGGTAATTTGAGACAGAATGAAAATTCCGTTGGTAACCGTTTTGTGACGGTGAAATTTACGACGAAACGAATTCCATCAGAAATTCATTCCATGGCTAATTTCATATTTTTTTTGTAGTGACACGTTTAGGAGTATTATGAATATTACTATGTTGATGTCTTTATCTCCCTGAATATCCCATTATCTTTGTATCCCTCTATTATCTCCCATTGATTTACCCTAATATTGTAAAGATATACCTATACATATAAGGCATCACTTATGTACTAGATACACTCTCAATATAATGAATAAAAGCTATTTCCTCTTACTCTCTAATTGTCTCTCTTTCCTTTATCTTCTTTTCCTTAAACTCATAACATAAAGAAAATAGTTTAAGATTAAACACAAAATTTAACGTTGAAAACCTAAGGGCGAGGGGCTAAAAAATCCACAGGCAACGAATAAGAAATTCCACTATGGAAAAAAAAAAGTAAGAGTCCAGAATTGTCGTATGAGGATGGAGAGACTATATATATATATATATATATTGCTTCTTAAAAAAGCTAAAATATTAAATTGGATAATAAATAACATATCACAAAATTACATATAATAAAATCCTAAATATAAATATGATGGAGATACGATAAATTTTAAGCCAAATAATAGATAAAAATAACGCCGTTGAATTATAGAAATTTGAGTCATAATATCAAAAATTGCATTCACCGTTCTTGTTTTTCTCTGTATTATAACGTGTCATTTTGTTGAGCCCACAATGCAACCTATGTCAATCTCAAGGAATAATATGCGTTGTGTTGGTCAGGGGAAAAAACAAAAACAATAGTATGGAACACAACAAAAATATGTGGGAGAATTGGGGATTGCCATATCAATTAGAGAATGGGATAAAAGAGGTACCCGAATGAATATATAATATTTAAATGAAAATACAAAAGTACCCATAAAGTTTAAAAACAAAAGATTGGAAACTAGAAGTAAATCGATTGACAATCATCAGCTCCCCTATGTCCTCCATTACTCCTCCTTGACGTCCATTGGCAGCGGTGGCTTCAACTGGAGCTCCAATCCATCGATGAAGGGTAGAAAGGTAATTACCTTCAACACCTTTTGGTGTTGCAATGTTTAATGGAGATGACTGTAATTATTCATTGTTTACCTAGGTTTCTTCTTGGCTTCTTCTCTTTGTTTTAAGAGAAACTTATAAATATAATAAGAGGCTTTGTTAGCTCTCATTATTGCAAGTAAGCTTCATGTTATTTGACAATGAAGACATAAGATTGCAGGTATAAACTAAATGTGATGAATCTACTACCTAAAGAAATATATTGCTTCTTCCACTTAGAGGGCAAGATTGTGACTAAGGAAGGTAAGATTGAATATGTTGGTGGGAGAGTAAATGGAAGAATGGTAAGAGAAGGAATGTCCTTTAATGAGCTTAGAAGAACAATATCTTCATGTCTTGGTGTTGAAGGTAAAATTTTTCACCAGAAATGCACATTGTCAAGATTATACCAAAGCACTATTATAGATATTGTAGATGATGAAGGAGTACAACAACTTGGACAATTTAATGATAAATGTGCATTTATTTGCATATGGTTGAAGATGTCAGTGACTTGATAGATGAAGGACAAGCTATGATAAGTTCATGACAATAGATTGTATGAATGTTTAAGTGTTTTGAGCTAGTTGGGAAGAAATATAGTCAAAAATGTAAGTGACTTGATATAATGTAATTGGCAAGAAAATTTGTATGCAGGTTCAAGACCTTTAAAGGATCAAATAAATTGCCTACTGTTGGGGGTTCTATTCTTAAAGATTCCATTGTTGAAGGTTCATCTAGTACATTATCACAAGGCATGCCGTATTTAATTTAAAGTGCACCAGCACCCATTCTAGAGTGTGGGGCAGAGAAGTGGAAATAGATGCTTTCAAGTCCTTCTCAGAGCTTTACAAATGCCAATGAATTCAAAGAAGCAATGTACTAAAAAAGATCCTTTTTACTAAACAAGGCATTTAATCTAATTAAGGATTATTAAACAATCTAGCTCGGTTTATATGGCAATTAACCATGATAAAAATAATAAAACTAAATTCACAATGGTTTATAATGATTGTAAAAGGACTTGTTTATCACTTTCAAAAACCTTATGACTAATTTATTAGATTAACACATTGGGATCAATGGTACAAAATCGCCCATAAACCCACTATAGTAAACCCACACATAAGACTAAGACACAATCAACATAAGGGTTAAAACACAGCCCACTAGTCTCCATTCTTAACACTGAACCCCAACACAAAGAATTTAGACAAAAACAGTTCCAACGCATATGTATGATGAATCAACCAAAATATTAGAATATATATAATAAGGCCTCAAGACCAAAAAGGAAACTAACAGTTGTGAAGATAGTTATCCAGAATAATATCAAAGTATATCAAAATATAATGACCCTATGATGGCAATATATAAATAATACAATTCCCAAAAAAAATTCAAAAGGCATACAAGGCTACAGATGCCTAAGTCTCTGCCTACTCTCCTTGACCCCTGATCGGATTAGATGTCTCGTCTAAAAAAATATTAATCTTACAGGGTGAGACATTGAGTCTCAATAACCAAAATCAATTTACAACATATGTAAGAAATGATTGTAAGTCAGAGAAGTAGGTTTATCAATAATCATATTAATATTTTCATTGTTGGAGGCTAAAATAAAGCTTAAAGATTGTAGCTTAAAAAACTTTTAGGTACTAGTAATATTCTAAGAAACATAGTCAAATTCACCAATATCATCAAGCCCCAAGAGATTTGTAGCACTATTATGAGCTAGAAAATTGTTGTAAATGTACGAGGATAATTTTGTTTACTTATTTTTAATCCTTTGCATCTTTTTGGGAGAAGCGTTGTAAGTAATGTATCATTTAATATAGTGAAAGTAGTTATTATCATGGCCGTTCTTATTTTTTGTCAATGGTCAAATTGAAGTTGTTAAAGTTAATAACCAGTATGATGTTGTTAATGGCAATATGTCATGTTGAAGAGATAAAAAAACAATTATAAGTGGTTTCACTGAAGTTGTAGTTATGACTGAAGATGCTGTCAATATCATTATAAATATAGAAAACATCTTAAATAATAATCCCAATTGAATTACATATCAAGTTTGGAAATAAAAAAAATAGTTGTAAATTTTGTTCGTTGTGATAGTTGAAGGTGTTGTCGATATTGTCGCAAATTTGATAAATGGCTTAAATAAAATAAAAGAAATAATTGTTAATGGCATTATCGAAATTGTAAAAATGATTTGAGGTGTTATTAACATCATTGCAAGTGTAGGAAATGGCTTAGATGATAACCCCTTGATTAAATTCTCTCAAGCTTTGAAGTGATAAAAAAGTTATAAATAGTACTGCCAAAGTTGTGAACATGGCTAGAGGTGTTGTTATTATGGTTGCAAGTGAAGGAAGCATCTTATATAATGTAAAAGAAAGGGTTTTAGTGGTATTACAAAAATGTGAAAATGATTATAAGGGTTGTACGTCAATATCTTGCAAATATAGGAAACTCCTTAAATAATGAAGTTTTGAAGTCATTAAAAATAGTTGTAAATAACATTACCAAAATTGTGAAAATAATTGAAAGTATAGTCAATTTCATTACTCAATGTGTCACGCCAGTCTTCCCCTTTTAAAAAACTGTTTGTGGCAATTTCATCTTTTTGTCCAAAAATTAAAATTCCATATTCCTACCATCTAACCAATGTATCCTTCTTATTATTATTATTATTAGAATGGCCTTTTTAGAATTACAAAATTGAAATGGAATTTTTGTAGGATTTTCTCTAAGAAAGAACTTCTATTCGAAGAAAAAGAGATAACGATAACAGCAATAGCGAGAAACATATGGACTCCACGCGGAGTCCTTTTTCCCCCTTGACTAGTTCTTTCCTTTTTACAAACAAACTTAGGTGAGTTGGGTTCTGAAAATTTACTAGTATTAGGACATACCTCTATACAGACCTTGTTAACATATTAAGCATTTAATACTTTGTAAGAAGAGTTACTTAGATATGGACCGTTTACATTTGATTTAGATGGTCTAGATTTGATTATTTTTAAATGATGTTCTATGAAATAAAAATTGCTTTTTGAAAAAATAATAGTTAAGAAATTGTTTTTATTTTAGATTCTATATTCACTAGAATAATTTTTTAGAAAAATATAGACTTTTAAAAAAATCAAATCTAAACCACTCAAATTAAATCTGGATGATCAGATCTGATTAGCTCTCTCTACTAAGTAAAGCGCTTAGTAGGGTAACCAAGTCCCCTCTGTATTTATATTTAGAGAACGCTTACAAAGGTATATACAAATTACCCACCAAAAACATCCTAACATCGACAGTAGGATTTAAACTCACAACTTGTAGACTGAGTTTTTTAACAACTGGATTAACAGCTCCCATTGACATTCAAATGCGATACAAATGGATGCATATGAATATTTCATTTCAGAATAATTGAGCTAGAGCCTAGTCGCTTTCGTGATTTGATGACTTCATAAGAAGATGGTGACGGCGGGGAAAAGTATTGAGGGGTTAAAAATACAAAAAGGATCAAAATCGTGATTCTATTCACAATCTATTTTATTCAAGCCACCCAAGACACAAATGAATTGCCAGGAAGGTACAATCACTTTGGGTGTATTTGGATTGCTTCTGGATAATAGGTTTTAAGAGAAAAGTGATATAAGTGATTTTAGATAATAAATTTTGAAAAATAATTTCTAAAAAAAAAGTAAGGAAAATAACTTTTTGAAAATGTTTTATTGTCATGAATGATTTGTAACATGGATTTGAAGGATTAAAATGAAAATTGCCTTGTACCAGTTAAATTTGAGATTTGATGTTGGTTAACACGAGAGGGACCACATGAAAAGATATTTATTTTCAATCATCCATCACAACCTCACAAGTCGCCGTCACGATTCAGTCATTGGAAGCTAATCTATTCCAATGGCTTCCAATGGTAGAAATGGTAAATGGAGAGAAAGTTCAATGGAGACATGCCTTTCCCTC
This sequence comes from Vachellia collinsii, assembly GCA_006871305.1. Taxonomy (NCBI): domain Eukaryota; kingdom Viridiplantae; phylum Streptophyta; class Magnoliopsida; order Fabales; family Fabaceae; genus Vachellia; species Vachellia collinsii. The sequence goes on along the minus strand of QFDD01000287.1, from coordinate 25,622 downwards.
TCCTTCACGACGCCCACACTTGCAATATGTTGGAGTTTGAGCATGCGAATGTGTAGAAAGAAGTCTCCTATTACTCAATTACTCAAGATGGAGGAAACCTTAGTACTCTCGTGTCTTTTTACAAGTTTCAAATAACTGAATTATACGAATTGAGAAATCATTTAAAATTGAATAAGGCAAAATGATATTAGTAAAATAACAACATTACAAAGCACCAACTATAACAAGACAAGAAAAATTACATACTCCTTCCTATTCATAATATAAGTTATATCAACTAAATCGGCTGTTATTGTAAAATGATGTAGTATATATACTCCTTCCCATCTTCAATAAAAAGCACTCTATACAAAAATTTCTTGTCAAATTTGCCGCTGTAATTAATGCTTAAGTTAAAAAATTTATTTAATTTAAGATAAATTTAATGAGTTAACATGACCTTTTTTTTCATTTTAGTGAATTAGTTAAAATGACTTGCATGGGGAATTTGCAGGATCATGGATACTGCAAATTTGAGATTGATGTTGGTTATCACGACAGGGACCACATGAAAGATATATTTATTTTCTATCATCCATATTTCTCTGACGATATTCAATACCACCACACAAGTAGCAGTCACGATTCCAACTTTATATCTCATTTGGGTACGTAGCTAGGAGTAAGGACTCTTTATAAAGCGATGTCTATAACAGAAAACTAACGTAGTACAAAGTGGCTAATAATTAAATGAGTGAGTTTCATCAATCAATAGGAGGAGCTAGAATGAAGAAAAGCATCATCAGTTTCAAGTTGCTTCTGTTTGTGATGGCCGTATGCCTCCAGATGAAGCTTTTTTCATGTTCATCGCAGAATACTACTCATCACCAGACCAAGCCTAGTTATGTGGAAGATAATGTATTTGTGGAGGAGAGCAGTTTGTTTGTTGATCCTCTCGTAGACTCACTTGCTGCAGATTTTAGTAAGGTTTTGCTGACCAAGAATGGAAACAAACCTTCTGTTCAATGCCCTTCAGGCACAAAATACACTAGCTGCCTTGTAGCCCAGAAACTTGATGCCACAAAACCAAAATGTGACGTGTATAACAAGGATCCCAGCTGTCATATAGCTAGCAACCTTTAGATATGTGTGGGCGCGCGCGCTCCCTCCTTTCCTTTTTATTAGTATCATTTCCTCACATAATTAGTCCTCTAATGCACTTTTTACATTTCCTTTAATAAATTCTCTCTCTCTCTCTCTCTCTCTCTCTCTCTCTCTCTCTCTCTGCTGTACTGATCCGTTCTCATTTCTTTTCCCGCATTCATTATATCTCTCTTCCACTCATGACAAGTCAAAGTTTCACAATCCATAAGTTAGAGTATGATAAGTTACGGTGTCTCAATTGATATATCATGTAAATTTATCTTTTCATAATTTCAATTAAATATCTCAGGTGTACCTTGAGCATTCATGTTAATTTGATGATTTTATAGGATTTGACAGTGATAATTTACCTTCGTTGGAATTTGAGTGTAACTCCCTCTTTTTTTTTGTTTTTTTTTTTTTGGTGATGAAAAGAGGCCTCAGGCCCAAATTACATAAAGATTAAACAGACTACAACCTTGGGTTCTCTCCTTCATTTCTCATCATCTGCATCAGTACCTCACTAATCTTTCCTCCTTGACCAGCCGCTCTATCGTGGATGACAGCAAGCACTACTTCAAAAGGAGATTCATCCCATAATCGTATTGTGTTTCCTAACTTCATTCCCATTTTTGCCATTACATCCGCACACGTGTTTGCCTCTTGGTTGATCTTTGTGATCTGCACATTCTATGGATTCTCCAAGAGCTGCAATATTCTCTGCTGAATCGATGGAATGAAAATATTTTCTTCGCCTTTACGTCTCAAAACTCGAACCAGCTGTGCTGAATCTGTCTCTAGGACCACACATCGAAAGCCTTTCCTCCATGCAATTGCCCCTTGTTTTTAATGACAACTTGAGAGATGAGGTGGCCCAATGAGATAGTTGCTTAACCATATTCAAAGAGATGAAGAAGATTTGAGTAACCAATGGCAATTCATTTTCAATGGTAAAAGGTGACATTGTTACGTTTTAACATTTATGAGGTAACTTTGAATTAAGAAAAAAAAAAACTTCTAGAGGAAACTTTGCTTTTTGAGAAAATATTTTTGAGACAAATTTTAACCTTAACAATAATAATAAATACGAAATATAATAAATATCTTCATATTACAAAATTCAAATTTGAAACTTGAGAAGAGTAAGTGTTGATTCATGAGTGTTTGGATTAGTTTTTAGAAAGTGATTTTACACAATCCGAAATAAGTATGTAAGATGAGTTTTGTCTTAACTTGTGTGAAAGTGATTCTAGAGGTTAAATGATTGGCAATTGGGGAATTATGATGTTCCATTCTTGATGAAGTGATGTAATAAATAATAAGTTTGAAGATGAATATATTTTCCAATTGGAAGGACCAATGATAATTGTTTTTGCTGATGACTTGAGCAATGAGGTGACCCAATGATATGGTTGCATAGAGATTTAGAGAGATAAAGAATATTTGAATGACCAATCTTAATTGTTTTTATTGATGACTTGAGTAATGGAATGACCAATCTTATATTTGAACTTATATTAATATAAACTAAATAAAAAAATAGGATGAGTCCAATATAAGATCCAACAAAACGAAGACCAAACCCCAAAAATATACCCTAATCTTAACCCCAAACAACAATACCAACTAGGACAATGATACTAAAGGGGTTCGTCCGAATGATAAATAACTCGGTTCCGTTTAAGCAGGGTCTCAAGTGTAAGTACTAGTATATGCAAAAATCTCCATTGAGAGGCTCACCCATCACATCCAAATGTGTGAGCAGGTCAGATTTAGATATAGTCAGGACAAAGTTCCGATAATTGAGTAGGCAACCTAAAAAAAAGCTAAGACAAAGATAGAGAGCCATTTGAGACGTGGCCACCGTTGTTGAAAGATCATAGAAACAGCAATAGCTTCACCTTAAAAAAGGGTTTGAGGGTTCAAAGAACCACCCTAATAGTCTCATCCCTCAAAGAAAACAACCCCTGCCATGGGAACAGATTCATAATTCCCACACAACCGTCGTCACTGTGGATAACCCATCTGCCTGAAGAGCCTACAGCCATCACCACTAATGTTTCCCCAACCCAAAGCCATATATTTAAGATATGAGCAAAAATAATAATATTCATCGCCATCTAAGCCTGATCATAGAAAAGTGGAGTAGGGAAGCATATTAGGTGAAACCAAAGAGAAAAAATGAACCTTGAGAAGCTCCACCACCCTCAGACCCGGTTACCCACCACGTCGCCGCCTACATCACGACTCCATGGATCTGGCCCTCCTTCCCTTAAGGCTATGTTTGGTTTGATGGAGGAGAATGGGAGGGGATTGATAGGAGGAAATGGTTTAATATTACCTTGTTTGGTTATATTAGAAAGAAGGGAAATGAATAAGTTTTGTATTTGATTCAAAAGAGGAAGGGGGGTAATGATTGATTTACCATTATGCCATTATATGTGAGTTTATATTTTGTTTTTTTACTTATATGCTAAACAAATTAACTTACTCCTTATTTTAAATTACATAATTTATTAAAAGAAATTAATCATCATTTCGCTTCATTCAACATTGAGTAGAGCCAGGAAGTTGGTATGCATAATATATATATATATATTTTCTGTGCCAACAGGTATGCATAATACATATACATTTCGCCGTTCGGATCCTTTAATTTGTGATTAAGTGTATTATTGGATTGTGTTTTTATTTGTGTTGTGCAGAGGATGAGAGAGAGTTCAATTAAGCCTCCACACATATCGATATAACTGGAAAGCCCCGTATAGGACAACCTCCCCTTGAGCCAAAGCCGGAGGGAATGGCGCAGGAAAGCCAAGACTAAATCACGCACAAATATTAAAAGAAAATAATTACATTTCACAATATAAATTATACTTTCAATTAATACAATAGCGTTATATTTTTCATGCTATAAATAATAATTATATACATGTATGGGGGGATTATAACTCACGGATGATGGGTATATAAAGGGGGATTATTGCCCGAACGTAACCCCAAATAATTTCTGCGTCACCCGCTACATAAAGCCTTGCAACTGTTTGGTTCTCCTCGTTTTTTTTTTTTTTGATAAGTACTGTTTGGTTCTCCTCTTGCAACAATTACAAATGTAAAGACGAAATTCATATCCTATTTTCTTTTTAATAATTTTGCATTTACATGGATATATCGTTATGGATTGTTGCGACTAGATGAGAAAAATGGAAAGTCATGTGTTGAAAATCTAAAAATCGGATTCATCACTCTTGATGAACATCCGAATTCATCATATATAAACCATCCATATTTTATTATCTTTTAAATGATGATTTTTGAATAAAAAATATTTTTAAAAAACTTATAGTTAAAATACTATCTTTATATTAGACTCAATATTCATTAAAATAATTATTTTAAAAATAAAAATAAAATTTACACTATTCAGATTTGATGAGTTTGGAAGAGCTAATCATTCTTGATGAGTAACAATGTAAATCTCAAAAAAACTTGGGTTTGCTCAACCTACCATCATCCGACAAGCACTACAAAAAAATATTAGATTTCTTATAGAAATTTTTCATGGCAAAATTAGCCACGGAATTATCTATGGAAAAATATTCCGTGAAAATTTCTGACGGAAATTTTCAGTGGAAAATTCTATGGCTAATTTAATTATTATTTAATTTTTTAATTAATTATTATAATTATTAATTTCTAATTTAAATTTCTTATTTATTTTATTATTATTTATTATTAGTTTCTAATAATATTATATATATGTATATGTGTATATATTAAATATACGTGTGTGCATATAATTATAAATGTAAATAATTTATTATGTAGTAGAATATTATATATATTTAAATATGCATTTAGAAGAGACAAGGTCATCGCAGCTCAACTAACTCAAGCGTGTGCACAAGTGGTCGGGTGTTTGATTTCTAGAGGAGGCAAAATTACATATTTATCAAGTAGCGACATGTGGCAGCTGGAGAAGGCGACACATGGCAGGAACCTGGCTGTGAGGTGACGGCTGGTAGAGGTAACACGTGACATTATTTATTAAAAAAAAAAGGAAATTTGCTACAAAATTTACCATAGAAAATTCTGTGACAAAGTTACCCATGGAAATTTCCGTGACAAAATTTCTGACGAAATATTCCGTCGGAAATCAATTTGTGGCAGTAAATTTAGCGACAAAACAAATTCCGTTGGAAATTCCATTTCGTGACAAATCAAAATTCTGTCGGTGATTCCATAACTAATTCATGTTTTTTTTTTGTAGTTAACATATTTTTAGTTTATAAATGTTTTTTTCCCTCCGCTTCCCGTTTCTCCTTATGGCCTTCTTCCATAAGCCGAGCTTGGAGATGGAAGAGATAAGAGGGCATATGGAGAATGTGGTCAGAAATCCACAATAGAGCCTGCCCACACCGACCAAATTAATTATTTTCATGCATAAGGATACTAGATTGTTTGGTATAAAAGATCTCAAGATCACCACAAACCTCCCTTTTTCTTTTCTATTGCAATTTCTGGATTATCATAGAATGATTTTTTTTTTTGTTCAACAATTATTTTAGGATGATTTTGAAATTTCCCATATCCATATAGAAATAGAAACAGATAGGAGCGTAGTGTTAACTTTTAAGGCATGATTTTCTCTAAAAGTTTTCTTTTCTTTAATACTTATCCGGTTATCTACTTATTATAATCTTGTTACTTTTATAACATTTTGTCTTTTTTTTGGGCATCTATAACATTTTGTCTTTAATAAAAAAAACACACAATGCTACTGTTTAAGTGCAAATTATTGTCATGAACAAATTTGTTATGAGTATAGTAAAAGTATAAGAACAATATAATATTATAAGTACTTCATATACATATACATATATGTGTAGACAACCTAGTCCAAAATATTGTTGGCAAAAAAAAAACCTAGTCCAAAATATTATTGAAAACGAAAATTACTCCTTATTAAATTCCCAAACCAACCGGCAACCAACTTCATGATGCATTGAATGAGCTAGGTTAAATAAAGGGTCTGTCTTTGCAAGAGTTGCACCACAGCAAATTGAAAAGCAAAAGAAAGCGAATAGACACACACACACACAGTTGCCGTCGTCGTCAAGAAGAGAATGAAGAAGAATTGTATCTCCAATGTACTTCTCATTCTGACAACGATGAGCATATTGCAGAAGAACAAGGTTATTATTTTTGCAGAATCATGGCAGAATAATATGAATCACCAGCAGGCCAATCCCTCATTTAACATGAACAAGAACAATAACAACAACAACGTCAGCTTTGTTCTTGAAGATCATAGGGAGGAGACCAGTTTGTTCTTAGTGGATCCTCTGTTAGTCTCACTAACTAATCCGGGTTTCAGCAAAGTTTTGTCTTCTCGAAATAAACCAGTTGTTCAATGCCCTCCAAGGAGACGATACAGTAGCTGCCTTGGGAAACCAAAATTTGATCCCAGGCTGCCAAGATGTGGCCCATATAATAGAGATAAGAAGTGCAATCCCTGACCTAGCTAACTAGCTGCCATGATCATTGTTAAAATTAGTTTTTTTTTTTTAATTTTATGTTCAGTACTGTCCAAGCTATTATTAATTATCACTATCCGATCAGTTTGTAAGTGGCGTTTATATGTGTTGTGTGTTTTGCGGACAAAAATTGTATTTTAATTTGTGTTTAATATATTATGTCATTGCTGTTCCTTCTGGCCTGAAACATGACACATTATCAGATCCACAAACTCTCATCAGTTCAGATCTGATCTGAGAAATGTGTGAACGGAGCTCTATCTATTCGTCATGTAATTGCTAGAATCCTCTCAAATGATTAATGTTAGGATATGTGAATTTTTTTTTTTGTTTGGTGATAAGGATATGTAAATTATTTGCATCCAACATGATTTGATGTGAGAAGTTTGATAGGGTTTTGTACTGTATAATATGACTTTTTAATTGTAATTTATAAGTAGGGCTAAACAAAAGAAATTTTGAGTTATAGCTACGGTTAATAAACAAAGAAAACGAGGTTTAGTGCTAATTATAATGATAATGACCACGATAATGCTTAATTCTGTGGTGAGATCTGCATTGTGTAGATATAATTTTAATGGTACAAATTTAAAATTGTCAACTGAAAATTTTTAAATAAAAAGTCATTTTTTAAAAAGGCTAATAATTAAGATAATATTTTTTATTTTAGATTTAGATTCTGTAAACATTAAAATAATATTTAAAAAATAAAAGTAAAAGGAAAATGAAATGTAGACAGTCCATTTAAATTATAGATTGTTTATAAGGCTAATCACTTGTGTGGTCGTCTATTCTGCAGCTGAGGATGATGATACGTTGAACAGGTCTATGAGACGCTCACAGGAACGAGACGATCAGGTTAATTAGTCAGTATGAAGGAATGTAATCATAAAAAAGTATTACAATAAATTAGTAGTATATAATGATAAATTCATACTGCTCCTTACAATATAGATTCATACTGCTCCTTTTTGTACCGATTGTTTGTGATTAAATTCCTTCATTAAGCCTTATAGTGATTTCCTCTTGTTGATATACATCCACAATAATTCATTTTAATTTCTTTCTGAAAAAGGAAAAAGTAATCTTCTTCATCAGCATCTAGTTATCCTATATATTCACACATATATGTGCAAGCCACTAAAATTGTATCACTAACTTTGGCTTAAAACATTGACAGAAGAAGGACGACCAGAGCTCCAAGAGTAGGAACTCAAACGATTCGCAAATCTCTGAAGAACCTCATCGAGCACATGAGAAAGAAGGAACTAATACTCAATAAGACGAAGAGAGCCAAGAGGAGTTCCCAGGCTGAAGAAGAAGAGGTTGTGAACTTCGTACACATGGATTACAAGGGAATGGCTCGCCGCAAGCCACCATCAACAATCATGACCCAGAAATTGATTAGATTGATCTCTCTCTCTCTATATATATATATATATATATTTATATAGTGATTATGGCCTACTACATACCTATCAATATGTGTGTGTAGCTAGGCTCGCAGTTTTGCCCCCTATTAAGTAACTAGAAACTACGATTTTGACCTAGATATAATAGGTATATAGGCTTTGCTTTCTGGTTTTGTTTTCATGCATCACAAGCAGTTATAGGATTTAATTAACCTCAACTTTGTTTAATTTGTATATTTAATTTGTTTCTTTCGTACAATCATGGAGGTGTAGAAAAGATTTATATATAGTAGGGGTTGATGTACATTATATGTATCATCGTTAATTATAAAGTTAAAAGATATTTTTTGCCCCTAAACTATCCTTGCAGGAGCATGAATGAATATCCTAAATTATATCAAATTACGCAATGTTACCTTCAATTTTTTTTTTTAAAAAAAAAAAGAATTTTGTCTTTTAAAATTTTTTTAGTAGTGTTACTGCCTTTGAGAAGGGAGGACTATCCTCAATCATAATTCTTCTTTCTTTTGTACTATCTCCTTTGCTTAATATATATATATATACATATAAGAGTTAGTTTATTTTCTTTTATATTGAAAACGTTAAATAAATTACTTTAAAATTTTATTTATGTGTATAATTATATTATCTATCAGTTTATAAGTCAGAAAAATTAGTTTGAAGAAAAATCATTAATATAAATAATTTATTTAACTTCTTTAATTTTAAAGATTTGAGATTGTATAGGAGCTAGATATATAATTTGGATAAATTAAAAAAATAGTTTATTTAATTATTTGTAATAATACAAGTTTGATTTTTCTAAAATACACTCTTTCATCTTGGCTACTCTTAAATAAAAACCCCTTAATGCATGCCATGATTTGGATACTTTAGAGGAAACTTTGTAAACTTAGAAAATAAAATTTATGAGGTCGAGACATCCAAGTATGCTCTGATTCTCTAGAATCAGTCAAAATTTTGCTCAGAGATTGAGGTCATGCTCATCATTTGCATCATGAGGTTGAAGCCACTCGTCACTTCTTTATGGAAGCTGGAACGTAGAGTTATATCACGTACCGAGAGAAAGTCTGATGTGTGCTGATATTCTAGCAAAAGACACCCCCCGGAAGCTTTCAGATATGCCTTTTTGTTGCATACTCCACCAAGTTGTAGGGACCAGCTCCTGATTGATTAGTCTTTTGTGAGGGGCATAACCCCGTTTGAACTAGTAGTTTTCTTTTCTTTTTTCAAGCTTAACTTGCCTTTGTAATTCAAAAAAAATAATTATTGAAATATTATATTTAATATCACATTTAATTATCAATTAACTTTTATATTAAGAAATAGATTAATTTAACTTATGAAATACTTTTTATATAATTTTTCAGGACTATGTAATTATGCCTGAACAATGCCTTTTATGTAAAACATGGTGACAGACGCACACGCCCCTCTACATGGTATGTATGTTATCTTAATAATGCGTATAAAGTAAAAATCAGATTTGAATGTTTTATATCGTGTTGTATTTTTCAAACAAACAAAAAAACTAGTTTTGGAATTGTTGGAAAATGGGTCAATCCACCCTTGGTGGATTAGGCCCAATCCATTAATGTGGGGCAAAAATGTGATAATTAGAAATATAGGGTTGAAAGATGTAATAATCCCCACACTATTTAAATTTTAAATTTTAAATAAAAGAGTGGGAACAGTTTTCATACTATGAAACGTGCACAACTGCTTTTGCATTTGTTATTCTCTATAAATAGAGAATGCCCTGCAGAAAAGAGTTCAAGTTTTTCGCATAAGCAAAAAATTCTATAATTCCTCCGTCCACAAACTATTTCATCTTAGAGTACATTTGCTGTGTGAAATAACTCGTATCCCATCTTGTGATCTGGTTTGTGTAGGTACCAAGAGCAACTAGTCTACATCTTCAGGTATGCTCTAAAACCTTCAGTGGTATCAGAGCAGAGTAATGATCCTCAATCATCTCAATACATTGATTTGAGTGGAAGCGCTGTCATCAAAACAAATACATAAAAAAAAAGAATGGACAAAGAAAAGAAACTCCGTTAAGGAGGAGTGACAGGGAAAGTGTCCCTAAAAGGCGTTTCCAAATAGAAAGAGAAGCACTTATTGTTACTTCAGATGAGGATGATGAGCCTCGTTCTGTGCAAATAGCCTTGTCTGGCCTTGCTAAGGAAGAATGGAAGAAAGCAATGGAAGAAGAAATGGACTCAATGAAAAAGAATAAAATTTGGGAATTGGTTGATCTGCCAAAAGGACGAAAAGCCATTGGGAACAAGTAGGTTCTCAAAATTAAAAGAAAGGCAGATGGATCAATTAATAAATATAAGGCTCGGTTAGTTGCTAAGGGGTATACACAACAGGAAGGTATAGACTATGAGGATACTTTCTCACCTGTTGTGCCCTTCAACTCAATAAGACTTATTCTAGCAATTGTGGACAGTTTAGATTTGGAATTACATCAAATGGATGTAAAAACTGCATTTCTAAACGGTGACTTGGATGAACAAATATATATGGAACAACCAATAGGTTTCATAAAAGGGAATGAAAACAAAGTTTGTAAACTTAAGAGGTCCATTTATGGGCTGAAACAATCATCCAGACAGTAGTACTTGAGGTTTCACAGAGCGATAACCTCATATGATTTCCAAATTATTGAGGAAGACCATTGTGTCTACATTAAACTACTTGAGGGTCATTTTGTGATATTATCATTATATATAGACAACATACTATTGGTTGGAAATAGTCTGAATTCAGTTATAACTGTGAAAGAATGGCTTTCATCAAACTTTGAGATGAAAGACATGGGTGAAGCAGAATACATACTTGGGGTTAAAATTCGAAGGAATCGTTCTAAAAGAATTCTCTCTCTTTCACTAGAAAACTACATTAATAAAATTCTTGAATGATTCAATATGAAGGACTGTATTCCCATGGATACCCCAGTAGCTTCCGGAGTGACCTTGAGTTCATATATGTGTCCTAAAACTGAGAAGGACTAGAAGAGAATGGAAAGAGTCCCTTATGCTAGTGCTGTTGGAAGTCTGATGTACGCAATGTTGTATACAAGGCTAGATATATGTTTTGCAGTAGGATTGGTGAGTAGATTCCAATCCAACCCAAGAGAATACCATTCGAAAGCAGTGAAAAGGATATTGAGGTACTTGAAGGGCACATCTGATTACGCTTTATGTTACAAAGAAAATAATCTATGCTTAGTTGGATATTCCGATGCTGACCTAGGCGGAGATGGAGATGAGTGGAGATCAACATCTGGCTATACTTTTTTGCTGAATAATGGTGCCATGTGTTGGAGTAACAAAAAGCAAATGTGCATTGTCTTACATTCTATGGAAGCTGAGTTTGTGGCATGTTCTGTAGCATTACAAGAGGTTATATGGCTGAAGAGATTCATAGAACACCTTGGATTTGGGAATGAAAGTACCAATCCAGTGTTAGAGTGACAACACAGCAGCTATAGTTTATATGAAAGACCCCAAGTACCATAGCAAAACCAAACATATAGATATCAAGTACAATTTTGTAAGGGATTATATAGCAAAGAAAGTTGTCACTATACAACACATTTCGACCAAAAGTATGGTCACTGATCCCCTGACTAAACCCATAACTAAGGAAATATTTGATAAATATGTGAAAGCTATAGGGATGTGTAAAATGTAATGTTCGAGAAATATTGTAAAATGTTTATATTTGTAATTGTAATATCTAGGTTTGCGATAACTAAATATAAAGCCTAAATGAGTAGTTAAAGGTTCGGAGGATGAAAGGAAAGAAAAGCAAGAGTAAAAATGCCACTCTGCCAAGCGTATGAAAGGTAAGGGCAAAGTAGTCATTTTGAAAAAGTAAGGAACCAAAGTGTCATTTGGTGAATTTAAGGAACCAAGGTGATATTTTGAGATAGGGACCCAAGTGAAATTTTGGGGGGCAATTTGGTAAATAAGTGCAAGTCCAAGTGTATTTTGGTCAAAGTTTGACCAAAATATCAGAAAAATTTTCAGGATACCATTGGATAGAGAAAAATTCACTAATTAGTAATTGAGGCCTGGTTAGTGTTAAAATGACCAAAATAACCTTCACGGGAATTTTAAAGGTCATTTAATTTTTGACTGTTTACTAAATAATTAGTCAAAAATAATTATTTAAAATACCTTGAGGCCTCAGATATCTGATCTTAGAGCAACGAAAAATAGCTTAAAAATTCTAGTATTTTATAAAATTTTTCCCAAGAGAAAGTTAGAAGCAGTTTCCCCGATCGGAAAGAAAATGCCTGTAAAAACCTTGAATTAGGGTTTTCTTTAGAAATTAATTAAATACATTCTAGAAAGCAATTTGAGGAAATAAAAATCATGGGAGTATCACATGAATTTTGGAAATTTTTAATGACCTTAAATCAATCCAGTGATCAGAAAATTACCGAAAAGCATTTTCGATGTTATAAAGCTACTTTATGAAAATCTAAAGTTTTGTAAAGGAAGAGAAGGGGTCCATATTTTTCCACTTGTAGTGATCTTATTCCAAGAGTAAAAGAAAATAGAAATATCACAAGACAAGTGATAAAATGTATTCAACTGCAATTAATTTTATTCGACCAAGTGGGACCCACCTTCACTAACACAAACTCATCTTTATTAAGGCTTTTTCCACTCCACTTTCTGCACAAAACACACGACCAAAACAGCAAGAAAAGGAAGAGCACATGGCGTGAAGGAGCAAGAGAAAGAGGAGGAGAAATCCAAGCAAAACCCAAGGTAAACTTGAGTTCAAAGCTTGAAACCTTCTATATTCTTTGATTTCTAGCACTCCTCTTCAATCCTATTGGTTTTATTTTGCTGAAAATGGAGCATTTGGCTGCTGCAAAGTTAGCTTTTAGAGAGAGAGAAATGAGAAGGAGTGAGATTTAGATGAAATAGTTGCTAGGAAATCAATCTATGCATGATTTGGAACCTATTGGTAGGCATGAAGTCACTGTTCATGGCTGCTGGTTAACACTGTTCATGCAAGGGAAGGAATGATTTTGTGATTTTTAATGATGGGAAAATGATCAAGGAATGTGATTATGCATGTATGTGAAGGTAGAAGTTGAAAAATCACATTTTCCCCAATTTTTGGAAAATTTCGTGCTGCAGGGGAAGTGATAGAAAAAGAGTGATTTTGGTGATTTTGATGCTTCCAATTGATTTAGAAGGCAAAATTGTGTAGGGTATAAGTGAGGAAACAATTTTGAAAGCATTTGAATCAATTTTGACAAAGTTAAGGGCTTTATGACCCTTAAAGTTTAAGAGAGATTTTAGTGAGGTTTTGAATGTTATAATGCATAGTTTATAGCTTATTATTAATGCCAATTGCATTATATTAATTGTAGGAAGTGAAATTGCCAAGGAAGATTGTGACAAGTAAGAAGGAAATTTACAAGTTCAAGTCCAAAGTCAAGGAAAAGTTAAAGAATAAAGGTAGCAAATTCTCTAACTTTTACATTTACATTGCCATTAATTGTTGATTGTGTAATTGCCATGTTAATGTTATTAAAGTGTTACATGGACATGCAAGTTCTTTCTTAATGCTTGATGATGATGATGATATGCCTTGGCAATGTGTGAATGTATGGCACTTAAGGTTAGTAATGCATGTTTAAATTCATGGCTTGTATTATTGCACAATAATAATTATGCATGTTGATGTGATAGTTAGAGTTATTTGCTATTGAAATTCCATGAATCTCATTCTCCCAAAAACAACCTCTTTTAGGTCAAGTCCAAGAAGTGCAAGTAAAGAGATTGAAGGCTAAGGTGGATGGCTTTTACTTTTGAAAAGAAAGGGGTGCACATGTATGATTATTGAATTATGTTCAATTTTGGATAAATATATGCTAAACCCCTACAAAGATAAATATATGATATGTGCTGAGTAGACATATAAAGCATGCTAGTTCATTATACCATGATAAATATATAGAGAGGAAAGAAATAAGCATGCTAAAGAAATGTCAAAGGGTCCAATACCCTTAATAATGACTCAAGTTGAGGTAGTGAGGAATATGAGTAAATCAAGTCCAAATGACTTGAAATTTTCCAGCTAAATAGCTCACATGACAAGCTTTAAAATGAGTCTAAGTTTGCTAAATTTGGAGTTTTGTACAAAAAGTTGTGATGGTTCAAAGTTGGAGGAAAAATCTGGAAAAAGAAAATGATCAAATGAACATTGTTTATTTATGTAATAAACTGTATTAATTGGTTAAGAAATTAGACAAATTGATATTTTCTCCTTGTAGGGAAGACAATAAGCTTCAATTAGAGACTTGAACACTGAATTTCTAGTTTTCTATAATTAGTTATGATATTTAAAAGTTGGTCAAAATTTTAGAATTTACCAAATGAACAGTAATCGGTGAACAGTAAATCATGCAAAGGTTTAAACTTCATTTGCTTAGCTAATTCTAAGCATGAAAAGGCCTTTAAGTGGTTCATAATTGGTCTCTAATATAAAATGAAGCAAGCTATGGAAGGTGTTACAGTAATCAATGAAAATATTTCTTTATAACTCATTATGATTTTGTGTGTATGCAATGTCTAATATGTCGTACAGGCAGTTGAGGTTAGTTCTCTCACATGAACAACTGCCTTTGACACTAAGTTATAGTGTGCAAAGATGAGACTTTTGTGTTTATGGTTGAAAAGCTAACATGGTTAGCAAGAGACACAAATTATGTTGCATCAATAAAAGTGTAACATATCGAGATGAGATCCATATAATATAAGTAAACAAATATTGGATCTAGTCATGGATGCCCGCTTCCATGATGCCTATTGCCAGATAATGAATTTTCCAATACAGACGTCGGAGGTAGAGGTGGAGAATTTGCGTTTAGATATTGGAAGTATCTAAACTAAAATCTGTACGGTGTTAGTAAAGAAAATTAAAACGACGTACGCTCTTATAATATAAAAGTAACACCGTAGCATATGATTCATACCACATGTGCTATAAGTACCGCAAACAAGAAGCAAGTGAATAAATCCCTGCTTCATTGCTGTGTGAGTCTCGAAAAAGGATTAACCCTTATTAAATGTCCTTTGACTTTGACATGATCATGGAGGTATGCATTAGTGCCTGCTACCTTGACATATATTCTTTTTTTGTCATTATAAATATGATCTAAAGTATTATGTTAGGAAAGCGATTGATGTATGTCAAAGTGATACATGGATGAAAGGAAGATTACATAAAATATGCACACATATGTTGGTGTCTGAGACATATCCCTTATGTTATTCACTTTGGTAATTACATAAGTGTGGACACCATGCATATGAAATGAGCAATCGGTGTTTTATACCTACTCGAGAGGGATTAGACTTGCCATGTGAAAGTACATAATGGTAAATCTATGACATTTGAGGCAATATTGTAAATTTATGCTACACAAAATAAGGTTGCTTTGTGCTAGTCCTGAAAAGGAGGATTTCTAGTACAAGCGCCTATGTGACGTCATGCCCATGCGGTCACAGCAAAACACCTAGTATGAAGAGATGAAGAGTAAGCATTTAGATCCACAATAACTAATCCACCAAGTGTGAGTGGGAGATGTTGGAAAATGGATCAATCCACCCTTGGTGGATTAGGCCCAATCAATTAATGTGAGGCAAAAAGTGATAATTAGAAATATGGGGTTCAAAGATTTAATAATCCCCAAACTATTTAAATTTTAAATAAAAGAATGGGAACAGTTTTCATACTATGAAACGTGCACAACCGCTTTTGCATTTGTTATTCTCTATAAATAGAGAATGCCCTGCAGAAAAGAGTTCAAGTTTTTCGCATATGGAAAAAATTCTGTAATTTCTCCTTCCACAAACTCTTTCATCTCAGAGTGCATTTGCTGTGTGAAATAACCCGTATCCCATCTTGTGATCTGGTTCATGTGGGTACCAAGAGCAACTAGTCTACATCTTCAGGTATGTTCTAAAACTTTCAGAAATAATTATAATGCTGAATAAAAATTAAATTATCACGTCCCACTGCCCATTTCTTCCCACGAAGTCATCAATCACCAAAGATATTGGATTCCAAATCAATTCTATTTTTGAGATAAAATTTCTACATTAATCATCCATACAGCATTCCTAGAGAGAACAATAACTCAGAAAGAGTACTACCTCTTCATTTTCTTAATAGAAGATCCAACTGATTTTTTTTAAAAGATTAAGAAAATAAAATATATTATTTAAAATTTTTTATATTTATTATTTTACTGTAAATTAATTTTTTTTAACTTATAAACTAATATATAATTTAATGATAAATATATATAAATATTTTTTAAGTAATTTATTTAGGCTTTTTAACAATCTTAAATAAAAATTAATTAATTTTTATATTAAAAATAATATAGTATTATCGATAATTTGGAAGTCTAGTCCTTAAGCCTAGGGCTTGTTTGGGAATCAATTCCCAAAATCACTTTCACGCAAACCGAGACAAAACTCTCTTACATACTTACCTCAGATTCTGTAAAACCAAGGTTTAAAACTTAAGTTTTGTTACTTCCTAAACAAGCCTTAAGTCTTTCGTAATTGGTCTAACTGGACCTTGAATCTCAATTCACTACAGAGCGCAATAAATCCAATCATTACAATCAATATGGGAAAAATCACTCTCATGTCCGACATGAGAACAAAACGTACAAAAAAGTTTCTTGAAATAACCAAAATAATATTCTGAAGTCCTGACTTTTATTTATAAATAAGTTTTAGTGTACATTTACTAAAATACTCTATATTATAAAAGAAAAAACAAATTCCCTGCAGTGGTTGGTAAGTTAGTGCTGAGGCCAGCCATCAGGGTAACAGGCCTCTAATGCTTCACTCTTCATTACTCCTCGTATATCTCAACCTTTCAAATATTTTTTTTATTAATCATAATTAAATTTTACATAAATTGAATGACATTTTCATATTTTATGCATATCAAAATGATGTAATTTTGAATCTTTATTATTCATCATTAGAGTAGAAGAGACGGGGCAATCAATAGTGCTGCATAGACCATAAAAAATGTAAGTTCATTTTTTTCAAAATGTTTTATCTAATCATTTGTATTAGAAACTACCATCATCGATAAAAATCCCTTTAACATGTGCAAAGATTATTTGAGAATTATAAATTTGAAAGACCAAATCGATTGAGGTAAATTGGTGAATGCAAAGTAGTTAAAAGTGAATTCAAAAGGATCATGAATACTACCTTGTACTAGGTAAATTTGAGAGTTGATGTTGGTTAACACGAGAGGGACCACATGAAAAGTTATTTATTTTCAATCATCCATACACGTGTGACGATTCATCACCACCCCACAAGTCGCCGTCACGATTCAGTCATTGGAAGCTAATCTATTCCAATGGCTTCCAATGGTAGAAATGGTAAATGGAGAGGAAATGGAGAGAAAGTTCAATGGAGGCATGCCTTTCCCTCTCCTTCACGACGCCCGCACTTGCAATATGTTGGAGTTTGAGCATGCGAATGTGTAGAAAGAAGTCTCCTATTACTCAATTACTCAAGATGGAGGAAACCTTAGTACTCTCATGTCTTTTTACAAGTTTCAAATAACTGAATTATAAGGATTGAGAAATCTTTAAAATTGAATAAGGTAAAATGATATTAGTAAAATAACAACATTACAAAGTACCAACTATAACAAGACAACAAGAAAAATTACATACTCCTTCCTATTCATAATATAAGTCATATCAACTAAATCAGCTGTTAGTATAAAATGTAGTATATATACTCCTTCCCATCTTCAAAATGAGGCACTGTGTACAAAAATTTCTTGTCAAATTTGCCGTAGTAATTAATGCTTAGGTTAGAAAATTTATTCAATTTAAAATAAATTTAATGAGTTAACATGACATTTTTTTTTTCATTTTAGTGAGTTAGCTAAAATGACTTGCATCCGGAATTTGCAGGATTATGGATACTGCAAATTTGAGATTTGATGTTGGTTATCACGACAGGGACCACATGAAAGATATATTTATTTTCTATCATCCATATTTCTGTGACGATATTCATTACCACCGCACAAGTCGCAGTCACGATTCCAACTTTACATCTCATTTGGGTACGTAGTTAGGCCTAAGGACTCTTTATAAAGCGATGTCTATCACAGGAAACTAACGTAGTACAAAGTGGCTAATAATTAAATTGAGTGAGAACAATATGTGTAGACCACTTAGTCCAAAATATTATTGAAAACAAAAAGGGTTAAAGGACAAATTTACTTCGAAAGTATCCACGGAATTATACTAAGTGTCTAGAAGTTTTTGTTTTAGAAATGTTAAAAGAGGTGTAATGTTGCCCTATTCGTTAGTTTGACCGTTAAAAGGGTTATGTTTGACTAACGCAATCACGTGTCACTTCTTCATTGGTAAGAGGAGGAGAGAGAATGTGATCAGAGATTAATAAGGAAGTGACACGTGTTTCCGTTAGTCAAACATAATCCTGTTAATGGTCAAAGTAATGGATAGGGTTTAACATTTTTAGAGCAAAATTATCCTTAAAAAAACTTCCGGACACCCAATGCAACTCCGTGGATACTTCCGGGGGCAAATTTACCCTTTAATCCAAACAAAAATTACTTCTTATTACAAAAATCTTAAATTACCAAACCAACCGGCAACCAACTTCATGATGCATTGAATGAGTTAGGTTAAATAAAGGGTCTGTCTTTGTAAGAGTTGTACCACAGCAAATTGAGAAGCAAAAGAAAGCGAATAGCCACAAGGGGGGAGGGGGGGAGTTGCCGTCGTCGTTAAGAAGAGAATGAAGAAGAATTGTATCTCCAATGTACTTCTCATGCTGATAATGATGAGCATATTGCAGAAGAACAAGTTTATTATTTTTGCAGAATCATGGCAGAATAATATGAATCACCAGCAGGCCAGGCCCTCGTTTAACATGAACAACAACAACAACGTCAGCTTTGTTCTTGAAGATCATATGGAGGAGACCAGTTTGTTCTTAGTGGATCCTCTGGTAGTCTCACTAGCTAATTCGCGTTTCAGCAAAGTTTTGCCTTCTCGAAATAGAAATAAAGCAGCTGTTCAATGCCCTCCAAGGAGCAGATACAGTAGCTGCCTTCGGGCCCAAAAATTTGATGCCAGGCTGCCAACATGTGATACATATAATAGAGATGAGAAGTGCAATCCCTGACCTAGCTTGCTAGCTGCCATGATCACAGTTAAAATTAGTTTTTCTTTTATGTTGTCCAAGCTATTATTAATTATTACTATCCGATCAGTTTGTAAGTGGCGTTTATATGTGTTGTGTGTTTTGTGGACAATAATTGTATTCTAATTTGTGTTTGATATATTATGTCATTGTTGTTCCTTCTGGCCCGAAACATGACAAAGTATCAGATCTACAAACTCTCATCAGTTCAGATCTGATCTGAGAAATGTGTGAACGGAGCTCTATCTATTCGTCATGTAATTGCTAGAATCCTGTCAAATGGTTAATTTTAGTATATGTGAATTATTTGCATCCAACATGATTTGATGGGAGAAGCTTGATAGGATTTTGAACTGGATAATATGACTTTTGAATTGTAATTTATAAGTACGGCTAAACAAAAGAAAAGTTGAGTTATAACTATGGCTAATGAAAAAAGAAAACGAGGTTTAGTGCTAATTATAATGATAATGAGCACTACAATGCTTAATTCTATGGTGAGATCTGCATTGTGTAGATATAATTTTAATGGTACAAATTTAAAATTCTCAACTGAAAATTTTTAAATAAAGTGTCATTTTTTAAAAAGACTAATAATTAAGATATATTTTTATTTTAGATTGAGATTCAGATTCTGTAAACATTAAAATAATATTTAAAAAATAAAAGTAAAAGGAAAAATGAAATGTAGACATACCATTTAAATTATATTTGAACAGTACAAATCTCATTGGTTTCAAAGCTTATCACAAGGATGAGCACTGAGAGATCATTACTACAATGAGATCTATAAAATTCAAACTTCAAATCCAATTTTAATTAATTAGATTTAAGATTTTCGACGAATAATTTTTAAACAAAAATATTTATTTTTTGAAAAAATGGCAATTAATATATTACCTTTATTTTTTTATTGATTAAAATCTACAAATCTCCCTGATTTTTGGTTCAATTGCATATAACTTCCCTAACATCTCAAACTTTAAATCCAACCACTTGATGTTTTAGTCTGTGACATTGAACCCCCTGTGGTTAGGTTACTGATGGAAAATGCCATGTCAGATTAATGAGGATGACAGGGTATTTGTATAAGTAAATAATTTTATGATAATTATATATTTTTATACAAGGGTTAAAAAGTGATAAGGAGAAAACCCTTGTGCCAATATTGCATCTCCTTCTGGCAGCTTTGGTTTTGAAATTTATAATAAAAAAATTGTGAATTTTTTTTTATGACAAAGGAGGCAAAATTGATTTGGATTGAAGGATGGTGTTGAAGACTCATGGGCTTTAATCGATCGCACTGGTTCCACAAACTCTGGTGATGGAAATGATAGCATTGAAGGGAGACAAGGGACGATGCTGAAATGAAACTTTCATGTATTTTCTCGCCCAAAAAAAAAAACAGTCCAAACAGGCCCAAACATGCTGATATATTCGTATACGATGCGTTTGTATTAATGATAAAAATTACTTTTTTAACATAATTTACAGTTTATGAGTTAAGAATTAAGCATGTGAAAAAAATTTAATCTCAATTTTCATACATAACCGTACTTGTACAACGATAATATAAAGAGGGCCTATTTCGTCATGTTCTAAAGTATTGCAGGTCCTCTGGTGCTAGTCTGCTAGGCAAATGCGAAGATATGATTCAAATGGGTGAGGGTTTTAAGGTTTTAAAAAATATGGTGGCTTGCTTATTTTAATAAAAAAAATGATTTTTTAACCATTATATAATTATCATAAAAATATGTAATTATCATAAAATATACCATGCAGGATCCCACGTCATGCTTATTAATTGGATGTGGCATTTTCCATTCGTAAACGAAAAAAAAATTAAATTTAAACTAATGTAAATTAGGGAGGTTTTGTAGATTTTAGCCTTTTAGATTTTGTAAACATTAAGAAGAATTTTGAAAAAAGTAAAAGTAAAAAAAATTGAATTTAAAATAATAAAATTATATCTAAATGGTCTGCAGTGGTTATTAGCTCTTAGTGTTTGTCATTGTAATGACCACTGAAACTAGTTGCACATATGAGCCTACAAACTTACAACGAATATTGACTACTCCTCTAATCCTTAGTGTTTTGAGCGATTGGAAAGTTGACTTTGATCATAAATATTAGATATATTTCTAAATTTTATCAAGTCTTTTCAAATAACCCCTGATGATCCTCTTCAACAATAATCAAGAGAGGAAAGGAATTATAGAAGTATAATTTAAAAACATATCATATTAACTAATTTAATTAATATATTTATTCTAATCAAATTAGGTAAATACATCCTATATTTAGGATCGCATAGGGTATTTAAATTATTTTTCATTTTTTCCAATTGTTTTCCTTAGATTTCTCCAACTCACTCAGCTCGACTTAAGAACCATGAGTTTACCGAACTTGACTCAATGCCAAAAGCTAGTTCACAAGCAAGTTGGCTCAATTTTTTTTTTTTTTTACTACGAATTTAAACGGCTGAACTCGGTGAGCCCACTTGCAAGTTTGATGTATAACAAAATCGGAAAACAATTATCCAAATACATATAGAAGTCTCCCGATGAAAATAATTATAATTTTTAACAAAAAAAATATTTATATACTTCCAAAATATCATATTATTTACATCCTTTTAAATAAAAATATATCAATTATTTTTTTATTCACAAATAGATATTAAAATGGGTTAGGAACAGTAAGCAATAATCAAGAGAAATATATGGAATATAACATTCACAAAAATAGAATAATTAAAATACTTTTATTAGAAAGAAAGAGTATAAATGATGTTTAGCTTTTGGAAGTTGGAACATTTCTCTTCCCACTTTTCTTAAAAAATACTTACATACTCTCGAAGTACCACGTTACCTATATTCTGATTAATGAAAATGTTCTAAGTGCTTTCTATTGTAAATCTTACAAATATCTATTATAATATGTTATAAAAAAAAGCAATAATTAAAAGAAATTCATGAAATATGTAAACATAATAATAGAGGATATTTAAAACGTTTCTACGAGGTAAAATATAAATGATGTGGTAAAATTCCGTAGGTATTACCGGCTTCGTGCTTAATTTTCTTTCCTTTTTTTTTTTTAATATACTTAGCTCTTTTTGGCCAGCACTTTTGATTAAGCCCGCACTTGAATCTATAATCCGCGAAATTTCCACCATATCCGACTGAATTTGTCGTTTAGTTTACATTCCGCGCCAAAAGCCTCCTTCTCTGAGTCAGTCTTGCGTTCCAATACTGTCTCTTTCTCCAACTGGGTCGTTGCTTAAAGCATTGACTGAGTAAGTACTAAGGCGAACCATACGATGGTTAGTTTCAGAATCAGGGGCTCCAGAAAATCTGATTACTATGAAGTTGTTCTTGCGCCGATGGCCTGTGATAAGGTATGGGGGTTTTCTGCAAGGTTTGTTATTCTCTCATCTCTGTGTGGTTTTTTTTTGCGTTTGATGGATATTACTGGTTATTAATTTTGTTTATGTTGCTTTTGATTTCGCTCCGGTGGGGATGATGGGTTTGTTTAGGAGGCCTTGCTTCTCCTGTTTGCGTTTTGTTGATTCAGGAGAAGTGACTGATTGGCTGAATCATATTCAATGAAGAGACCTTCCTTTTTTATCTTGTCGAACAATATGATTTACCTGGATTCAGGGAATTATCTCCACCTTCATAGACCCATTCAACTAATCTCTAGGTCCTAGAGTATCTCCGTGGTGATGGTTTCAGCTAATCCATGTTGGCAGTTTGAAGTCTTTTCTGGTTGTGTAGGACACTTTGCAAACCATATAACTTTTGTGCCTGCAATTAGCGATGACGTGAATTATGTTGCATTTGCAACGAATGATCATCCAACATAGATATTTGCATGCATTGTGATGGCATTGCCCTGTATCAGAAGGTTTCCAATCATCTAAATAATAATAATATACCTCTCTCCCCCTTCCAAAAATGCTAGAAAAGAATAAGTAAAACAGCTTTTACCACTTACTATATTGAGTGTTTATTTTGTTCAGTAATAGATGGTTGAAGTATTGGATTAACTTTGTGCCAACTTTTTGACAGGGAACCACTCTAGCATGAGTCCCCTGCAAGATTATTTTGGTGTTTGAACGTCAATAGAGATCAAATAATGGTTCATGGAACTGATTTAGTTGCCGTTGGGGTCTCTGCTGGTTTGGCAATTTTGATAGCTTTTCTCATATTTTTGGTCATAAAGTGGTATAAGAAGCGTGCTCATCTTAGACGTTGTGCAAATGAGCGTAGTGTAGCAACACTTCCAATACGCACAAATGGATTAGAAACAAGCACTGATTTTAGTGCTTCTCTTACAAGCTCCATAGCTGTTTCACTGTCAGAAAATCTTCAGAAACATTCCCATATCTCTTGGTGGAAACGTCCAAAGAAAGATCAGTTTTCTTCCTCATCAGGCATTCTTAGATACTCATTCAAGTATGTGTATATGAGCTATAAATTTAGTCCCCTTTTCTGTTGGTTTGTAGATGTGTTGAAAATGTTAATCATGTTGCTGGCACTCCAAAATGTTCCTATCATTGATAACTAATGCATAAAATGAAAAATATATGGTTAATAATATCAAAATATATAAAATATTTTTATATGTGTAATTGATAAGTCCGTGTTGTCTTTATAACTAAGCTTCTTGACATCTTGGGGCATCACCTTCTTTGCTATATTGGTTTACATTGCAAGTTAGTTTTTCTCCTGAAAAAATGATTTAAAGAGAAAGTAGGGCAAGGAATTATCAATCATGGAAAATTTTATTTTTTTTGTAATGTTATATTTAAAAGTAAACTTCCCCTTCCAGAGAAATTCAGAAGGCGACACAAAATTTCACAACTCTCTTGGGACAAGGATCATATGGCACAGTCCATAAAGCAACAATGCCTACTGGTGAGGTGGTAGCTGTGAAGGTGCTAGGTTCTGATTCCAAACAAGGGGAGAAAGAATTCCAAACAGAGGTATGAACAAAAGTTTATTGACATTAGTGTTTCTTTTCTTTCCATACGTTCTGATTTGTGTGGTGCTGGAAGAGACTTGCTTAATTATTGTAAGAGGTCACTATCTCTTGATTTTGTTAGGACTGGTGAAGTTAGTTTTTGTTTCAGCATCTCAAGGATTTCTAAAGTAATTGGTCACGAATTAGGCTTGTTGAATTTTTCATGATCCGATAAGAGTTATTGCAGGTACTTTTGCTAGGGAGACTGCATCATCGAAATCTTGTAAATTTGTTAGGATATTGTGTAGATAAAGGACAATGTATTTTGATTTACGAGTTCATGAGCAATGGAAGTCTTGAAAGGCTTATACATGGTGAGCAGAAGTTCTCTTTCATGTTCATCTTACATTAATTATTTGTTTTCCCCTTTATATCTGTGAAGAATAAATATCTGACATGGTTACGAGATCAGTGAGACAAATAATTTTTGTATGCCTACATTTCAAACAAAGCTGTCACATAGCAAGCTCCAAAAAATAAGGGAAAATGATAAAAGAATGATTATAATGAGAGAACAAAAGTGTGCTTTGATGAGTTAATAGATAGGAAGTTCTTGCCTAAGTTTTTTTCTGTTTTACATGAATAGGTTGAAAAATATATTTGAACATTTTTCTATGTTGTAGATTTTTTTTTTTAGCAAAACAATTGAAGTGCAAGATATCTTGAATATAATGACGCAATGATTATTAGGTATACAGTTGATTTTCCATTTTTTCCTCTATCTGAGACATACAAGAGGAGAAGTTTTATCTGATTTTTTTCACAGATGTTAAATTGTCTCTAAGGTGAAAAGTTCATAATCTGCATGCATCTAGGTGAAGAAAAGATTTTAAGTTGGGATGAAAGGCTGCAAATTTCTGTTGATATTTCACATGGAATTGAATACCTTCATGAAGGAGTATGTTCACTTCTATCTGTTATGTTATACTATTTGATAATGCATTTGGTTAATATGAAAATGCATGAAACAGGCAGTCCCGCCCGTCATACACCGTGATTTGAAATCTGCCAATATATTGTTAGATCACTCAATGCGAGCTAAGGTAAGCTTGTTTCGTGTACAAGTTCTTTCTGATACAGCAAATTGCCAATGTATTTATGAGTTAACTGAAGCAAAAATTCCTTCCCTAACATTATTAAATCTATCTGTATATGTAGAAACTTCACACTGACATGCTTTTTGTAGATTTCACCAAAGACCAATTCTTTTCCAACATCAATAAGTAATTACTATA
>QFDD01000286.1:0-53505 GCA_006871305.1 Vachellia collinsii | reverse complement strand
GATTGCATGATTTTATAGGAATTAACTGGTTTAAAATGCATGTTTTGATGTGAATCGTAGTAGTATGCATTTATGGATTTTATTTCTCATTAGGCATTGTTTGTTAATGTAAAAATATCTAATTGTACATTATTTTAATTAATCCTCATAAGTGAGTTGAGATTAGATTTTACAAGAGCCTAAAATGATTTTTTAGGTCAAGGAGTCAAGAGGAAAATGCCTAAAGAGGGCTCAAATTTGAGGAAATAGTTGTGAAATGGCCAACTAAATGAAGCTGCGCGTTTTGGCTTTCAGGTCGCGACTTATAACTATTATGTCGCGACTCAAATGACTAATAGGTCGCGACTTGAATGAAAGTATGTCGCGACCTAAATGCCTCTGAGACTGAATCAGGTTATATACCTCAGATTGCGATTTTTGGAGGGGGATGTTGAGAATGCCAGTCGCACACTCGTGAAAAACTTTTCCCTTTTCATCTTCTAGGGTTCTTCAAGGGTTCTTGAAGTCTCCCACTCCTAATCATTGATTGGGATCCATTTCTACTCACCATTCCATCACATTTCTACATCATCTAGCATCCCATTCCATTTTCCATGGCTATTGTTGATATTCCAAGACTTCCAGGAGCTGTTCCTGAGGCCATGAGAGGCTAAAACGTTTTGCCTTGAGGAGTTTGATGAGAGCCTGAGCTTGGGACTTCATTTGGGGAGTTTTACTTCATCCTTTCCATTATTGTTCATATCATTGCAGTTATTCTTAGTTAGAATTTCTGGTTTTGTAATGTGGATTGGATCATGAGATTTGTTCTTGGTATTTGTTTTGTAATGATGATATTTTGTTTGGTCTTGTGAATTTGGTTGGGTTCAATCAATGTTCGGTTTGACTAAATGAGATACTCTGTTAGCACAATAGGTTATTGTGTTCAATTTGTTGATACCATCATAACAATCTCAACCAAGAGCTAATTTGAAGGTGATTGAAGTTGTTGCGAGCTTTTGGGTTCAAAGGTCTCATTGACAACTACCCTCACCTAAGTTTGGAAGGTTTTCTAAACTA
Organism: Vachellia collinsii; assembly: GCA_006871305.1. Classification (NCBI taxonomy): domain Eukaryota; kingdom Viridiplantae; phylum Streptophyta; class Magnoliopsida; order Fabales; family Fabaceae; genus Vachellia; species Vachellia collinsii. Next base: position 52,449 of record QFDD01000286.1, on the reverse strand, counting down.
ATTAAGATTTGATTTTAAAGCAAGTCTCCCTATATCTTTATAAGTGATGAAGGTTTAATCAATACTCCAAAGGGCAATTCCTTTTATTGAGTTTTCAATCTATCCATTTTATCGTTTCTGTGATTTGTATCTTTCTACAATTTGAAAATCCCAAAAAGAACTTAATCCTATTTCCTGCAATTTCATCAAATGCACAACCCCCAATTTTTATCTTTACACATGGTTTCATCACTTAGATTACATAAGACCAATTAGGCTCCTCGAAGTGAACACGACCCGGATTGCACCACTATAGTGCATTCCCATCCGGAATTTATACAGATTTTGAGGGCCCATAGTGACTAAGGACCCATCAATCATCTAACCAATTCTTCACTGGCAGTGTCATTTCCTCAATTGTTGTAGCAAGTTGTTTCGTAAGCTCCTTCATTTCCTCTAGGCTTGTCTTCAGCTCATCGTTTGCTTTCATAAGGTCTCTAATGAATTGTTTAAAGCAAAACAAATAGCAGGCACGATGCAAAATTGGATCCACCCCGTATTCTGCAACCTTTTCCCCGATACAGATCAGAATCTCTGCCATCTAATGCATCAAAAAGCAGACATATATGCTTTAGGAGATTTGACTGAAACTAGCTAATTATGAGATGGTGAGATAAATAACAGTGAAAACTTAGTTATAAATATCTATCTAAATAAATCATGCATACATGTATATAACATGCATAAAGAAATCATAGTCTCATATTAATTTACCTGCGATATAAATTAATGATAACTATGCTTATATTCTTTTTTCACAGAAGAAAGAAGTAATCAAATAATTTGGTACGGTCCTGCAAGAAAGAATTAACAAATTAACTGCAGAAAAATGTTTTTTTTTAAAAAAAATGATTTGTAAAATAAGATATTCCTAATTTTTACTAATGCTATGATACATCAATCATTGAAGACGGGACATAAATGATAACCCTTATTTTATTATAATTTTCCATACTTTATTTACGGCTTTATCATGATTTTTGGGCCAAAATTACATTTATTATGGTAAAATTGTGATAAAAGTTGATTGCATAGATTTAAGGTAAAAAGGCCAAAGTTGTCTCATTTTATAATTTTTGCTAGGTAATTGATTTCTGAATATACGCATTACATTATCTTTGATTTTCATTATCGGTTTTTTGGGGGTAATGTTGTCATCATAACATTCTCCCATGGTCTCTCCGCCAGTGTCTATTCTCATCTTCCTTGCCTTCAGTCTACCACTTCTCGCATTTGATCTGATTTACTATTCTTCATATAAGATATATTTGATGATTGAATTTAATCTTAAATATAATATTAAAATTCATTTTGTCTCCTAAATTTATAATATTTTCCACAAAATATTTTGGAAGAGAATATTTTGGTCTAAATTCAAGGGTCTTTTCATACAAAAGTAGTTATGATGAAAGATCGTATTTTAAAAAAATCAACCTATATTTATTACAAATAGTTAATTTAACTAATTTTCTTAATATACCAAAATTAGTTTTATAAATTTTATATTAAGGATCGGAAATAGTATCTAGGATTATTATGCACGAATGTTGATCTCTAGTTGTAAATCAGTGGACTGTAGTCAAGCAGTGGATACTTGAGGCTGAATGCTATATGGACTTCATGGAATGCATTTTTGAGATATCAGATTTTGATTTGATTCAATCTATATCGATTTTCAGCTTTTGCAGTGAGATTGGATTTGTTAATGCACCCCGGGGGATATTTTGATTTTATTTATAAATCATTTCATTATATATTTCATTATATTTTTACATAATTGTTCAATTTTATCCTTTATTTATTACAGTGTTAACTTTGTTTTCATAGGATATAATATATATTAAATATAGATAAAGTTAAAAAGTTTTTTTTTTATTTTAAGGAAAAAGATAAAATTGGAAAGCTCCTTTTTTTTTTTAATTTTAAGGCAAAGTTAATGATGCTTGTAAATAGGGCCAAGGGAGTATAAAAGCTAAATAACTAATTTGAAAAAATTAGTTAAAATATTTATTTGTAATAAATGGGTGTTGATTTTTCTAAAATACCTATATTAATTATGTACATTGTAATTACCCCTTAATAAAACCTTATAACATTTGCAATTGACATGGATCTACTTTGAGGAGAAAATCATATAAATTTGGGATAAAATTGATTAAAATTTTATGTTTCGAATCAAATTGAACTGGGTATCATTCAAGTTTTGTTGGTATGATACTTATGCTTAACAATAAAAATTAGATTCAACCCTTATCTATAAAATGAGTAGGGTAAAGTTTCGAATCAAATTGAACTCGATAAAGTTGCTATATTTTTTGCCAAATGATATAAAATAAAAATAATGACATGAAAATTAACAATTTTTTTTTACTTCTAGTATTCACATGCTAAAAGAAATAATGTAGTATATTTTAAGGATATCTTAAATAAATAAATGATACCATGATAATTACCTGTAAAAGGATTCGATGATGATTCGATATCTTTTGAGCCAAAATCCGATGCATAAAGATGGTCAGAAACTAATTAATTATGAGCGTAAAAAAAAAATATTTCACACTAAAAAAGAAGAAATTTACAAACTATGCCATACCAGAAGAAATTATAGACAACAATGTAAATCAATCAATACTCTTTTAAAATGATACAATTACATAACAAAATGAAGAAATTTTTTTCATAAGAAAAGTGAACGTGTTTCCTGTGATTTCTCAAAATTGAGTACTAGAAAGTATAACTTAGTCCCCAAAGTATTGAACTAAGCATTGTTCACATATTATTATAATTATAGAAGTCATTTAAGTGAACTCACTTAAGGGGACTAAATTAAAAAGACGTATATGAATTTTGTATAATCTCAAGGCTTAGTAAACAACTAAAATGGAATAAACAAAAAAATAGAAAAAATATTTATTCACTTAATTACCTCAAACTCTGAAATCAAATTAGACAGGAAAGGAAAAGATTCACCAGAGTGACAATCAGGTTGTGTGATGCCTGCCTTTAAGAAAGAAACAAAGAATTATTCCCTTAATTAAGCCTATGATGTTATTGATCTTAAATTTTAAAGAGTTCAATTCCTACAAATATTCTTTATTGTGAATTATTTTGAAATTCACAAGAAAGAAAAAACTTTTAATTTTTATAGTGCTATTGCCAAACTTCAAATACAAAGTTGGGAAAATTGGCCATATGTTAAGATGAGAAAATTAAATATAGGACTAAGAATTTTTATCTCTACAAATTCAAACTTACATATTTATAAGACGAGTTAGTCATTCATAAGTATAATTTAATAATTCATATTTAAAAGTCAAACTTCTATATTTATCAGTCAAGTTGCATCGTTTACAAGTGTAACTTCTACAAAGATTAAATTTTTTGAAACTTGTTAGCATTTAATTTTCTTCCCTAAAACTTATGGGTAGAATAAATAACTTCGCATGATAATTACACAATTCAGATTATTCATTTTTCATTATCATTTCAGTAGCCAAAAACTTCTAAAAAATATTTTTCCCCTCAACCACATACTGCCAAAAAAAGATCAAATGTTGTCTTGTTGAAACGAAATGTAACTTATGGACATGTGAAATACACAACTTATATTCTGTTATTTACCCTTAATATAAACTGATGATTAGCCGAAGGATAATTATTTGATCATCCTCTGAGGAAAGAAGACTAAATATGAGGCTTTAAATAAAGAAATAAACAAAATCTTTGTACAATAAACAGAAATTATTCTTTAAAATCAATAAAACAAAAGAATCTCCAAGCGAGATAATTTTTACCAGTTGTAGGATATATATAGCTGAGCTTGATGATATTTTGGGAATCCGAACAGTGAAGGAAGGCTTAAGAAGATGATTGACACTGCTGGTATATAGAGACTAAATTATTGTTTTTGAAGATTTGAAGGAGGCAACAAATTGCTCAAGCTAAGTAAAGACATGATAAGAATTTATTCTTTACTTGACCTCTTAATTGAATAATGGAGACACCAATTCCAAAGTTGAAGTAAAGATGTGTGTGTGTGTGTGTGTGTGTGTGTGTGTGTGTGTGTGTGTGTGTGTTCATTTCTTAATGTTGATATGAAGCTTATTCCATGCATTTTCATTGCTTTTAGCTTTCTTGTGTTGCATATGTTGCTTTCATTAGGGTTCATTCTATGCATTCATTTCTATAAGAGTAGAAAGAAAATTAAAGTAGTGTAAAGTTGCATTCAAAATCCATGTTATTTCTCAGTTACATCTTGCACACTTAATTTTATTTGTGGTGCAATTTTTTCCCTAAAATATTTTTCAAATGCAATTCTGCCTTCGCCGTTTACTCACAAAAAGCCTATGAAATGATAATGAAGATATATATATATATATATAGGTTTGCGCTGTTACAATTGCAAGCTCACGTAGTTATTACTGAAATGATTGGGATCATGTATTGACTGAACTTATGTTAATATAAAGTTATAGAAAAATAGGACTTTTTCTGATTGTATTAAAGCAAGTAACTTAATAACTAGGGACTACGATAGTAATAATCCTTTAAGAAATATTGTGGACAAAGCTAGATTACTTGTTCATAGGGATTGTCGATCACTTTTTAACCATGTGCACAGAGAAGTTTTGCAACATTGATCACCATTCACCTTTGCTGCAAGAGGTGAAAGTTGACAAGGGAAGTAAGATTGTTGTTTAGGTTGTATTCTCTTTATAAGAAACAGATTCAAATTTTCTGTAGAGCAATATATATCACTACAAAAGAAAATTGACTTTTAGCAATGACAAAAGTCACCGCTAAAAGATTTGTTGCCACCAAAGAGTCACCATCGTAGTGATTGTTGCTAAAAGTATCAGCGGCGACAAAAAAGCCGCCAAAGGATACCTTCAACGATAACTTTTGTTGCCACCGAAGGGTACCTTCAGCAAGGACCATTTTGTCGCCACTGAAAATCTTTTCACAATTATTAAAAAATAATAATAATTTACTCTGATGATTGCCACATCATCACCGTCCAACGTCATGTCACTGATGACTACCACATAACCACCATTTCCCTACATATCATGTGTCGCCACACATATGCCATCTCACCTACACCACATGTCACCACACCCGCATTGCCACATGTCACCAGTTGATAAATATGAAAGTTTGCATTCTTCAGGAATCGAACATCCAGCCCCTTGAGCGTGCATGTGAGTCTTTGCTAATTGAGCTGCAATGATTTTACATATTTTAAACATATATAATATTTTACTAAATAATAAATTATAGATATTTTTATACATTTATGTATATATGTTATTTGTACATATATCTACACTAAAAGTAAATTGGATGATAATTTTAATGCATGTGTTTATTATTTTATATATTTGTATTTTATTTTGTTTATATTATATTATTCATTGGATAATAATTTTTATACACTTATTTAACTATTAATTTCATGATTTTTATTTTTTAAAAATATTATTTTTAGGTAATAGTGTGCAGAAAGTTATAGATGTCCAAAATTAAAGGAAAAATCTAGAAAAAAAATGAAAAATGACCATATGAACAGTACATCTTAATGGATTTTTCTATATTAATTGAGTAAGATAATGGTCAAATGAGTTTTTTCCTTGTAGAGAATTGTATAAACTTCAATTAGATACGTGAACTACTTGATTTTGATTTTTTTAGAATTAGTTATAAATTTTTAAAATTGACAAAAAATTCAGAAATTTACCAAGTGAATGGTAAAGCAAGAAAATTTTTAAGATTTCACTTGGTTGGCTAATTATATATTGTGGAAAGTAATTAAGTAGTCTAGAATTGATCTCTAATGCTCAATAAAGAGGCCAAGGGAGGTGTTACATCCCCCACTAAAATGAAAATGTTTCAAACTAAAGTAAAATTTTTAAGGATGGAGATTTATGAAGGAACAATAACTCCAACCAGTAGAGTAATAGAATTTACAAATAAGTTTCAAGGTGAGATTAAAGATAAAAACCAGTTGCAAAGATTTTTAAGGTGCTTAAATTATGTGTCAGATTTTATTCCAAATCTTAAAATAAAAATACAGTCATTTCTTAAAAGATAAACGAAAAATTCTACAGCCTGGAATGATAAGATGGTACTAATATAGTTGAAATGAAATTAAAGGTCAAAAGCCTCCCATGTTTAACTACTCCTAACCATATTAAGTCCAAGATAGTAGAGACAGGGGCCTCAGAAATAGGTTTTGGAGGAATCTTATAGCAAAAGGATAGTACATCAGAACAAATAATAAGATTTCATTGAGGAAGCTGGATAGAAAACCAACAGAAATATTTCATCATAAAGAAAGAGATTTTATCCATTTTTTTATGTACTTCAAAATTTCAAGATGACAAATCAAAAGTTTATAGTATGTTTGGGAACATTTCAAAGCCACTTCTGGAATTACTTTCACATAAATCGAAATAAAATTTCCCTCATATACTTTTCTCGAATTACATACAATCACTTTTTAAAAGTTAATTTAAATAATCTCTTAGGGTTTGTTGCAAAGCGGCAAAAGATGTTTTAAGAAAAATGTTAAAAATTTGGTTTCAAAATATATTTTTGTCAGGCGGCATTCTTTATTCTCTTGTTCTGATTTTGAAATCAAGTTTATTAAAGGAAAAAAAATAATTCTTTACCAGATTTTTTAACCAGAGAATTTATACAAGGAACTCCATCTATCTAAAAGTTAAAAGGTTCCCGCGCAGGGTCACCCTTCCGTGGATATGAGATAACAAAAATGAAGGACAAGCAGGACCCCACAAGAGAATACAGAAAATAGGTAGGTCCCTTAGGGTATATGATTAAGCTACAGGTACTTAGGTAAGGTCATCCACCTCACACCGACAGTCCACTCACCCACAGTCCACTCAACCTTTAATCATACATTCAGTTTCAACTTATGCACAGACAGCTCGGTCTTCCACTGAGTATGGTAATAAAGACTACATGACATGTTTGCCCCTTGGAAGTATGTCATTACAGTAATAAAATTTAACAAACCATTAAAACAATATTTCCAGGTCGGCCTATAGAAGAAATCTGGAAATTTCTTCTAGAAAGCATGAAAAACGACCGAAGGTACTATGAACTTATCCTTGTAGATACCTAATCCGCCATGATTTGCCATAAGAACGACCAGATGACAGAAAGACCTTATATTCAGTTAAAGATAATCAAAGTATTAACTCTTAATGACCGGGGACAATCACCCTATACAACAAAGAAATTTTCAATAAAATTACCATTGCCATGACTTTAATTATGAAGATTATCGAAAGGCCTGGTACAATATTTTGTATTACAGAAAATATAAGCATTCATGGTTTATTTATTTCGATAAGGACATTCAAATAAATAATTCAAATGGTTTTCCAAAAATGTTCCTTGAGTGGTTTAACATTCATGGATCAGTATAGGTAATTTTAGCCCCTGTAGTACTGCAAGGGTATATAACTTTTAAAGAAATGTTGGAATGCCCAAAAATAGAAAAGCCTTTGGAGTTCTTTTACAGATTCTGAATTTCCATGGATGCTTAGTTGAGCATTCAGCATTTACATTTGTCAGAGGAGTAGAGCTAGCTTTTTCTTTGAGCTATCTAGCTCAACGCTACTGAGTAAAATGGTGACCTCAGTGCAAAGAAGAATATGCCGATAAAGACAGAGTCTCCAATGCATGGCCCAATCTACGGCAATAAACTATCCTTCCATATAGCATCATCATCATCATCATCCAATACAGCCTTTCTTACAGAAAGATAATATGATGGCTGAAATGGTTGCAATTGAAGTTGAAAGGTGATAAAGCAAAAGCAAACTACCTTGTGCTCTGCTAAAGCGAGAAGAAAATAGCAAAAGTAAAATGATTAATAAAGTTGAAAGGTAAAGGAAAAGTAAACAAAAATGATTAAAGTTGAAATGAAGCGAGAATAAAATAGCAGAAATAACTACATAAGTGTTACATGATAGGTTACAGAATTGGTCTATGTCGACCTGAGCTTAAAGAGCATGTTTGGCAAAGCTTTTAGAGCATAGCATCTGTCTCAGATTGCATGAAATAGTTTTTAAGAGTAGAATAGATTTTAGAAAAAAAAGTGATTGTGAAAAAATGAATATGTTTGTATAGTTATTATCAGAATAGCTTTTAGGATGTGAAATGACCAAAAAATGTATAAAGTAATGTATTAAATTAATTATTTAATTTTAGCTCTAAAATGACATGGAATTTATTTTAGAGTGTACCATTGATGCATATGTAAGCTCAAAATATAATTTCATAATAAAATGTGAACAAACTTTGTAATAAATAATTTTAAAAAATATTTGTATTTACTTAAAATATGTAAAATATGTGACATATGAGCAGATTCCTTAAAATATGTATTTACTTAAAATATTTTAAAAAATTATTTAAAATATGTTTTTACTTAAAATATGTAAAATATGAGCAGATTTCTTCGCCTGATATAAGGAAAAAGTCTAGCCAAAAAGCTTCAACTGAAACCATGGTTTCAGTTGCATAAACACTTTTCTGAAAAAAATGCAGAATAGCTTATAAACCTAAAACCATGGTTTCAGAAGTGGTAGACAAACATACTCAGATTCTCTAGAATAGCTTTTAACTCTAAAAACCATGGTTTTCCAAAAAGCTATTATTTCCAGCTTTTTCAGAATCTATTCTCCAAAATAACTTTTACGCAAACCGAGATAGAATCTATTCTCTAAAAGCTAATCCAAACATGCTTACAAACTTGTAGGCTCTGTATCTCAAAAAGCTAATCTATGCTCTTTATCTTTGATACAAAGTTATCTCTGATAACTTTTACGCAAACCGAGACAGAATCTATTCTCTAATTCAGACTTTTCTAATCCTTATCGAAAATTAGGCTTTATAGCAACTTATAATAATCGTATGTGAATCCAATTATAATTTTTACATAATTTTTCTATTAACTCTAAAGGCATCATAGACATTGATTGCTTATTTGATCTAATAGGGATTTCTTTTCATATAGTTTGAGTTGCATAAGAAAAATCAAAGGTAGTTTTGTCATAGACTTAGAGCATATTTGGCAATATGTTGAAAAGTGCTTTTGAATTACAAAACCTTGGTTTGAAGAATTTAAAGCCAAACATATACTTATAATATAAGAGCTTACATTATTTTAATTTTCTTTACTAACACAGAATAGATTTTAGTTTAGGTACTTCCACTATCTAAATCCAAATTCTCCGCCTCTACCTCTGACATTAGTATTGGAGAATTCGTTATCTAGCAACAGGCATCATGGAAGCGGGCATCCATGACTCGATCCAATATTTGTTTACTTATGTTATATGGATCTCATCTCGATATGCTACACTTTTATCGAGATGACATAATTTGTGTTTTTTGCTAATCATGTTAGCTTTTCAACCAAGAACTCAAAAATCTCATCCTTGCACATTATTTCTTAGTGTCAAAGGTAGTTGTTCATGTGAGAGATCTAACCTCATTTGCCTGTACGACATATTAGACATTGCATACATACACACAAAATTATAATGAGTAATAAAGAAATGTTTTCATTGATTACAAATATAAACATTTTACAATGTTTCTCAAATACTACATTTTATTCATCCCAATAGCTTTCACATGCTTATCAAATATTTTCTCAATGGGTTTGGTCAGGGGATCAGTGACCATGCTTATGGTAGAAATATGTTGTACAGTGATAACTTTCTTTACTATATAATCCCTTACAAAATTGTACTTCATATCTATATGTTTAGTTTTGCTATGGTTCTTGGGGTCTTTCATATAGGTTATGGTTGTAGTGTTATCATAGTGTACTTACACTGGATTGGTACTTTTATTCCCAAATCCAAGGTATTCTATGAATCTCTTCAGCCATATAACCTCTTGTATTGTTGCAATACATGCCACAAATTCAGCTTCCATAGAATGTAAAGCAATGCATGTTTGCTTCTTGCTACTCCAACATATTACACCATTATTTAGCAAGAAGGTATAGTTAAAGGTCGATCTTCACACTCATCTTCATCTCCGCCTAGGTCAGCAATGGAGTATCCAACTAAACGTAGATTGCTTCCTTCATAATATAGAGTGTAATCAGATGTGCCCTTCAAGTATCTCAATATCCTTTTCACTGGTTTCCAATGGCATTTTCCTTTGTTGGATTGGAATCTACTCACTAATCCTACTACAAAACATATATCTAGCCTTGTACACATCATTGCATACATCAAACTTCCAACAACACTAGCGTAGGGGACTGTTTCCATTTTCTTCTTGTCCTTTTCAGTTTTGGGACACATATCTAAACTCAAGGTCACCCCGGAAGCAACTGGGATATCCATGGGATTTATTCATTCAAGTCACCATTTAGAAATTCAATTTTTTCATCCTTTTGATGTAATTCCAAATCTAAATTGTTCACTATCGCTAGAATAAGTCTTATTTAGTTGAAGTGCACAACAGGTGAGAAAGTATCCTCATAGTCTATACCTTCCTATTGTGTATACCCCTTAGCAACTAACAGAGCCTTATATTTATCAATCGATCCATCTGCCTTTCTTTTAATTTTGAGAACCCACTTGTTCCCAATAGCTTTTCTCCCTTATGGCAGATCAACCAATTCCCAAACTTTATTCCTTTTCATTTAGTCCATTTCTTCTTCCATTGCTTTCTTCCATTCATCCTTGGAAGGACCAGATAAGGCTATTTGCATAGAACAAGGCTCATCATCCTCATCTGGAGTAACAATAAGTACTTCTCCTTCTATTTGGAAACGCCTTTTAGGGACACTTTCCCGGTCACTCTTCCTTACCGGAGTTTCTTGTCTTTGTCTCTTCTTCTATTTATGTATTTGTTTTGATGTTTCAGCGCTCCCAATCAAATCAATTTATTGAGATGATTAAAGACCATTACTCTCTTCTATACTCCCATGTTCTTGTGTCTTATAAAGAGATACATCTCAGTCTATTTCTCTCCGCTAAGGAACTAATTTTTTATAAACGTTATATCTCTAGATTCAATTTCAGTCACTGTACCATCTTCATTTTCTTATATGAAAACATATCCTTTAGATTGTTCAGAGTATCTAATAAAGATACATTTCTTTCCTGTAGGACCCAACTTTCCATGTTTATGAGAATCATTGTAAACATACACAACCGAACCCCATAGTCTAAAGTCGTTTAAATCCGGCTTGTGTTTTGTCCACAATTCATAAGGAGTGGTAGCAACTGACTTTGAAGGCACACAGTTAAGTATAAATGTAGCTGTTAATAAAGCATCACCCCAATATGAAATTGTAAGTTTCACTTATGTTAGGATAGGATTTGACCAAAGGGGTGAATTGGTCTATTTAAAATTTTCGCAACGTTGAAAACGTAAAACAGAGTATGAAGGAAAATGGACAAGGAGATTTATCCTGGTTCAGTTCTCTTGACCTACGTCCAATCCTCAGAACCTTCAGAGCTTTTCAAATCCACTAATCTCAAAAGATTACAAGTAATCAGAAGAAGGACTCTCCCCTTTCCTAACTCAATCTATCTCACAGACACTTTTGCTCGTGTCTTAACTCACTCAAGATTCTCCAACCTTGAGTAACTCTCACAGAATCAATAAATGAACAAGAATATTCTCCTTTCTGAAAATTTAATGATAATCAATGAAGCTCTTAAATGAGAGTATGAAAATAGAGGAGGTAGCTGAAGAGTAATAAATTTGCTTTTTCGTATATGCGTTCTCTATCTTCGGTGATTTGAATGCTTCGCCTTTTATAGGTGACAAGAATTAAATGCCCGTTAGAGACATTCAAGTTTCTGTTAGACCCAACGTCTTCGTTCACCTTCTCACATTGAATGCGTCTGAGTGCTTCTGACAATAGGTGGATGTTTTTATGAGATTTTGTCCATTGAATCTCTTTTTGTTTAGGCAATCAGAACTTCATTCCCTGCTAATAATTAAGGAAGTTAAGCATTTATGATGGTATGTGAGATTCAAATAAATGTTGCATGAATAAGGAAAGATTTTGAGATCAGAATAAAGTTTCTGACACGCTGCTCTAATGTCAGAAAGGAAAACTCAATTTTTGCTTGCTCAAAACTCGAGTTATTGAAGAATTTTCAAAGAAGAATTCAAACAACTTTTATTGTAACTCGAGTTTTAATAAGAGTTTTGATAAAACTTGAGTTATAGAACTTAAAACTCGGGTTTTCATAAGTTTCCGTAGACAAAATAATTTTGTGCTCTTCAAGACTCGAGTTCCATTAACCAAAACTTCAAGTTTTAGTTATTTTCAAATCATAACTTCCATTGCAACTCGAGTTTCATTGAAAGTTTTCAGTCACAACATGTTTACTTTTCGAAACTTGATTTTTGTTTCATAAAACTTCAAGTTATAAGTATTCCAAATTATAACTTTTATGTGTAACTCGAGTTTCATTGAAATTTTGAAGTTTAAAACAAGTTTGTTTCTCAAAACTCGAGTTTTAACACTCAAAACTTGAGTTATATGAAAACTCTTAATCAAACTTCAAGTTTGGAAAGAAGTTTTGAAGTTCAGAAATTTTCCAGAGCTCGAAACTTGAGTTCTGTTCTCCCAAAACTCGAGTATACCATATCTTTTGCTTAAACTTCAAGTCATGAGGGAAGTTTTGTTTCTCTCTCTTCGAAACTCGAGTTCTAATACTCATAACTTGAGTTCCATCAAAACTTTTATTTAAACTTCAAGTTTTGGAAGGAAGTTTTGAGTTTCAAAAATACTTCAGAGCCCGAAACTCGAGTTCTATAAAATAAAACTCAAGTTTTGCCAAAACTTCCAACATAACTTGAGTTTTCTCTGAGAGTTCTGATTTTCTAAAACACTTTCAACATTCGAAACTCAAGTTCTAAAACACGAAACTCGAGTTGTGAGAAAACTTTTATTCAAACTTGAGTTCTACTGAGAGTTTTGCATTTCTAAAGCGTTTTTCAAAACCCGAGACTCGAGTATTGACTCCCAGAACTCGAGTTTTGACAGAACTTGAATCAAAACTTGAGTTCTCTTGAAAGTTTGAGATTTTGAAAGCATTTTTAAACAATGTAACTCGACTTCTAAAGCTTATGACTCGAGTTCTCTCAATGACTTAACTAAAACTCGAAGACAAACAATTTAATCATAATTTCAAAACCATATTTGTCATCATCAAAACATTATCTCAACATTGCTTGTGTCATCATAGATCTTACCATATTTAGATGTGTCCTATTTCATCTTTCCACAACTCTGTTCTGTTTTGAAGTGCCAGAGATAGTTAATTGCCTAATTATCCCTTTTTCTTCATAGAGCTCTTTAAATTTATCAGACAAATATTCATGACCTCGGTCAGTACATGAAGTTTTAATTTTGTTGTTTATTTGATTTTCAACCTCATTTACATATCGTCTAAAGCAGTTAAGAGCCTCAGACTTATCTGAAATCAAATAAACATGACCATATTGTGAATAATCATCAATGAAAGTAATACAATATGAAGCTCCATGTCTTGCTCTCACACTCATATGACCGCATATATCTGAATGGATTAATTGCAATGGTTTTTCAGCTCTAGTTCCATTGCTAAATGGTTTTCTAGTTGTTTTACCAACGAGGCAACTCTCGCGCAAAGACATATCATATTGGATATTTGACCTAGTAAACCATCTTTGGCTAATTTAATCATTCTATTTTGATTTATATACCCTAGTCTAGCATGCCAGGTATTCATGTCAACATTCATATTAGAGGGAGAAACAACATAGCAATCATGTGCATTAAAATCACCAATAATATACATAATAAAGAACTTCTTAAACAGAAAAGTTGAACCATAAATAGTTTGGTTGTCCAAAATGTCTGCAACTTTGCCATGAAATTTTACATCATACCCAAATTGTAATAAACATAAAACAGAAACTAAATTCCGTCGGATGTCAAGAGTATGAAGTACATCATGTATGATCAAGGTCTTCCCACCATGCAAAGGTAACTTGCAAGTTCCAATACCTTTCACCTCGATCTTTGCATTTTTCCCATGTAAAGCCACTTTCTTTGATACGGAAACCAACAGTATTCTACATAGGACTCTCTATCCCTTGCTACATGGTCTGCTGAGCCTGAGTCTAGAATCCCAGAAGAACAAACAAGTTCAGTTAGAAAAGCAATGCTTAAAACATATGAAACATGTGAATTCACATAATTCACTAATACCTTTTCACGGTCATTTCTCTCAGTACAGTCTCGTGTGAAATGGCCCATCTTCTGGCAAGCATAATATTTGACCTTCTTTAGGTAAATTTTTTTTTTGCCGTCTACTTTGCTTTTCTTCTTGAATTGCATCTTTCCCCTTTTGAACTTTTGGTTGTCCTTCCTTCCCTTTCTATAGAATTTCTAGCCCTTTTTGTAATCAGGCTTTGCATTGGAAGGACCAACACCTTCAGTCAAAAAGGCATGTCCAGATGATTTATATGCCTCTAAGCGTCGTCTTCAAGGTCTAAGTGTTTAGTCGCATAAGCAAAAGTAGCAATGCTATCATTGTGGGTGAGATTCACTTTCATGCGTTCCCAACTAGAGGAAAGTGATCTTATCACAGCTTGACTTGCTGTTCATCAGATAAATGTGTCCAACTTCTTTCAGTTCTCTAATCATGCTAGCCATATCTCTTAGATGTTGTTTCATAGACGTGTTGGACTTAAGCTAATAGGTATCAAACTTAATAGTTAACCTTCTTAGCTTAGTGGTGGATGTGCCACCATACCTTTCCTTCAACGCGACCTATAAAGCTGAAGCATTCTTGTGGTTTTCATATTCACACATTAGATCATCTACCATAGTCTTAGCAATGTGATCCTTGCAATGTTGTTCTTCATCTTCTAGGTTTGATAAGCCTCATGGTCCCTCCTGTGCTGGGACGTATTCCCATCTTCAGGTTCTAGTAGAACAGTTATTAGAGGCTTTACATCTTCCTATTCCTCTAATATATACTACACCTTTTGGTGTCAAATATCCTAGTTATTGCCATTATATGTACAAAATGTCAATACATAGACATGTTCAACAAATACAAAAGAAGCCTAATACTTTGATTAAACATCGAAACAATAAATTATTATGGCTTTCCTCAATTTTCTAAGTTTGGGTGTTTTCAACATAAATTGTGTTGCCATATCTAATGCCCATACCCAAAGGATTGTTAATTTGTATTTTTCTTTGCCTAAAGCCATGACTGCTTTTCTATATTCTAGCATCACGTTGGTGTAGAATTCCGCACTTTCCATATCGCTAACACATTCAGCATATTTTGCAATCACACCAATTATTTGCTTTACATTTTTTAATTTGATTGCATCACGTCAAGCTATGGCTTTAGCTAAATTAGAAATTAATGATTGATTTACTTCTTTGTCCACCTTTTTTGAATTATCAGCATTAGGAGTTTCACTCTTAGGTTTAGAGTCAGTGTAAACCATTTAATGTTCCACTTGAACTTCCACAGGATTTTGTTTGAGATTTTCTTCCAATAATTCTTCAGGATCCTCTTCCTCAAAGAAGAGTTCTTCTTCAGGATCCTGTTCTAGATCTACTTCAAGTACATCTACTTGAATCTGATCATCCAAGTACTCATAAATTACTATTTAATTACGTAGAAAACTTCAAAGTGCACTAAAATCCTCATTAAACATATATGTTTTGCCATTGAAAATAGGCAAATAATATAACCAAATCAAGATCTCATTTGGACTTCCCACGCACCTAAATGCGCCCCAAGAAGAAAAAATCCTGTTAAATTAAAAAATTCAGGTAATTCCCACTCTCAGGGCTGGCGTGTGTAGTACACACACCACCGTGGAGGAGGTCGTTTGCCTCACACACCATCCAGTTGCTCTCCACGCGCTGGAGGCTTTGTGGTGGACCTATAAGAGATTATTTTCGTTGTGCCACGTGGCCTCACGCGCCACATGGCCCATTTCCTTGTTTTTTTTAAAAAATCTCTAGTCCCCCTTTTTTTAAATTGGATTCAGGCTGGGCTTACACGACCCAACCCATTTTCCTTTTTTTCTAAAAAAAATGGACTTAGGTTAGGCTAACCCGGTCCAGCCCATTACCTTTTTTTTTGTGTGGATCGAGTTGGGTTGACTCGATCCAGGACCTAAAATTATTATTTTTTATTTTGTTGTGAATTCGGGTTGGGCTACCTAATCCATAATAGCCTTTTTTTTTAATTTGGGCCTCCAAGCCCAAGTTCTTTATATATATATATTTAAATTGAAACAACGCCGTTTTGGAGGTTGTACGGTCATCTTGACCTCCAGCTGGGTCGCTCCAGACCTAGTTGGAGAAGTGAGTCGGGTCCGTCAGACTTGAAACTTCTCTCCTCTATTTCTTTGACGTCCATTTTCAGCGTTCTTAGTGTCGTTTTTCTTGGTGTCATTTTCAAATAACCCATTTTGAAAAAACTTCTAACAGTGCTTTCCATATCCTTTTTGAATTATGTTTTTCTTGTTAAAATTCCTCTTATGAAAGGCTTTTAGGTCAAAGTCATACTTTTAAGCATGTTTATATCTAATCAAAGAGCATATGAAGGCATTTCCTATGCTACAGTAACTCTACGAACACTAGATACATACTGTTAACTCAAGCATACACTTAATAGCCACAAGAACGAAAAGACTTGCTCTGATACCACTGAAGGTTTTGGAACGTACCTGGAGATGCTAACTGGTTGCTCTCGATACCCACATGAACCAGATCACTGTATAGGATACGGCTATTTTACACAGCAAAAGCACTTTGAGATGAGAGAAGTCTGGGGAAAAAGAATGATAGGAATTTTCCCGTGTGTGTGTAAAAGCTTTTGTTTTCTCCAAGTCATTCTCTATTTATAGAGAATGAAAATGCAAATAGTTGTGTCATTTCAAAATGCACGTCCCATCAAAATAGGATAACTGTTGTCACCTGAATATTTAAATTTTATATAATGTGGGAATATTACCCCTTTCAACCCCATACATCTATTTATCACATTTTTGCCCCACATTAATGGATTAGGTTTAATCCACCAAGGCTTAGAACTCAAGAATATGGAAGATTACAAGTAAAAATCACAACTTACTTTGGTGTTGTGATGGATTTTCCTCCCCTTTTCTCCTTCTCTTACCTGCCATTCACTCTCTCTTTTCCTCTTCTCACTTGGTCGACTTTGTTGGCTGGAAATGGAATAAAAGAAGTGTCTTGAAGTGCTTAGTAAAGACGACTCACATGTGTTAATTCATGTGGGATCCATCCGGACTGATAAAGTAATTTTAAACTGATATATTCTACCACTTATCTATGATATTTTGTCTCTCTTTGTACCCATGAATTAAGACCATGGTAAGTTCATGGCTCCACAACTTACTTTAAGTTTCCATAAAGTTAATTTATGGCACTAAAAATAGTTTTTGGAAAATCCCTGATCACTTGACTAGTTTAGGGTCATCAAAAATTCCTTAAACTCATATGATACTTCCATGATTTTTCCTTCCCCATTCTACTTCCAGAACTGTCTTTAATCAATTTTCAAAGAAAACCATAATTTGGGGTTTTCCCATGCCTTTTCCTTTCATTCCATCAAACTGTTTCTAATTTTCATTTGGAAACAATTTTATAAATTTATACAATTTTGAGCTATTTTTCCTTTCTTTGAAATCAGATATCTGAGGCCTTTAGATATTTTACATAATTTCTTTAGCTGAAATTTAATTCAGCGAATTTTTGTCATTTTAAATATTAAATAACCTTTAAAATTCCTGTAAAGGTTATTTTTGTCATTTTAACATGAAACAAGCCTCAATTACTGATCAGCGAATTTTTTTCTATCTTTCAGTGTCCTAGGAAATTTTCTAATATTTCGGTTACACTTGACCAAAATATCCTTTGACTTCCTCAAATTTATCAAAATGTCATTCAATTTTAAAAATGACAATTTGGTCTTAAGAATTTTTTGAATTATCAGTTTGGTCATTTACTTTTCAAAATGATACTTTAGTCCCTTACTTTTTTAAAATGACCATTTTGCCCTTACTTTTCCACATTTGACATAATAGCATTTTAACTCTTTATTTCCTTTTCTTTCATTCTCCAAACCGTTAATTATCGAAGACTTGGATATTACAATAAACTTCTTAGCGACTTGGCTTAGTATCATATATCATTCAAACTCATTATTGAACTTTTAGGCTCAAAAATTCGGAATATGACACGATGCTACTGAAAAAAAAAGGTTGCCTTAATGCATAGAAGAATATGCTAATAAAGACAGAGTCATCAAATGGATGGCCCAATCTATGGCAATAAACTATCCTTACTAAGCATCATCATCATCATCCTCCAATACAGCCATTCTTACAGAAAGATAAACAATGATGGCTGAAATGGTCGCAATTGAAGTTGAAAGGTGATATAAAGCAAAAGTAAACTACCTTGTGCTCCGCTGAAGCGAGATTAAAATGGCAAAAGTAAAGTGATTAAAGTTGAAAGGTAAAGCAAAAGTAAACAAAAATGATTATAGTTGAAATGATTATACTGCTATTTTGATTTTGTGCTCTGCTAAAGCAAGAATAAAATAGCAGAAATAACTAGATAAGTGTTATAGGATAGGTTGGTTTCTGCCAACCTTTAAGCCAGCTAAAGTCTATAAAAAAAAAAAAAGACCTTTGATTTTTCTTATGTAACTTAAACTATAAGAAAAGAAATCCATATTAGATCAAATAAGCAATCAACGTGTATGAAACCTCTAGAGTTAATATAAAAATATCTTAAAAATTATTATTGCATTCACATAGGATTATTATAAGTTGCTATAAAACCTAATATTAGATAAGAATTAGACACATCTATTTTAGTTTGTATTAGAGATAAAAGACAAATAAGAAATTTTAAAGTAGCTGTATAATATTGATTGCTTTAGCAAACACAAAATCAAAATAGCTGTATAATTTTCTTTATTGAATATAAAGATTTAAAACTTACAATCAAAATTGATGAAAAAAGCCCTGAGAGAATCATTACAAAGAAAGAAGAGAAGAAAATTCTAGTATGCTTTCCTACGATGAAACTGATGCTTTATAATAACAGTCAATAGTCTTATTTCCATTTCATTTTTATTGCGTTCGATTTACATTCTCCTTTACTTTTGCTCTACATCACGTTTTTCAACTTTAATAATTTTTATCCCCCCCCCCCTCTTTTAAGGAAGAGAATGCTACTAATAATGATGATGATATTAATAGTAATTTCTTAATCTGCATAGAGTAGTCCAACCATTTATCTACACGTATTTCATTATGGCACTCTAAACGAAGCAATCGGGCTCATAATGGTTCAAATATTCAATTCTCAAAGACTTGAAATTTTCGTAGATATAAAAAAATTACACCCGTAGCTATATTATTTTAAAAAAAATCAGATATAGTATAAGAATAATTTCTTAATATGCAAGGAGAACTGATATGTTTTAACACAGAAGATATCAATATTTTAAAACGTTTAACAAAAACAATATTTTAAAATGTAAGTAATCTAATTCATATTTTTTTCTATCAAAAAACTTATAAATAAAAGCTTTTCCCAAATTTTTCCTTAAACTGAACATTTCATGTTAGTATAATAGGATTTGAATTGACAATTTTATAATTAATAAGAAAACTTCTTATGAACTTAACCAAGTTTCATTGGCTATAACCTCTTTTGATGACTTCCTAACTTCCTAATAGACCTTCAAATTAAAATCGATCTTCAATTTTTTTATTTAAGTTACCGGTTCAAGGAAAAAAAATAAAAGTGGAGGCAAATAAAAGTAGAGGGACTATTATCGGGAATAGCTACACACTATAGCTATTGATTTTCTGGGAAGCCAACCCTGTTCAGATAATCAATAGCCTTTTGTTTCCCTTGTCAATACATCTTCACCGTTAAGCAAATCTATGAAAATTAATTAAACAAATATTTAACCAGTATTGAACATATATTTATTATTAACATTTAAATATTTGTACAAACAAAAACATAATCATAATGTTCTTTATGATAGTAATAAGATGAATATCATATTTAATTTAATTTTACAGTTAGTGATCTTACACCTTCAAATTAAGGGTTGAGGTGCAATTTTGACAATAAAATTTTTTGTCATGAATAGTCAGCATAATTAAGTTTTAGATCACGTAAAATTATATATAAACTTTTAAACGTAGCGCAATTTTAGTAATCCTGTTAAATTAGTCAAAACATCTGTTATAAAGTTAAAAAGATAACAAGTGGATCACACATTCAAGAAGAGACAGACGTTTAGAGCTATTTAACAGAGTTGTTAAATTTACATCAGTTTTAAAAGTTTATATGTATTTTTGTTCCCTTCAAAACTGACCAAAACTTTCATTGTTAAAATTGCACTTATAAACCCTAAATAGAATGGACGATTAAGTTAAACGTACGAATGAGATTGATATGTATAGAAATACCAGAGATAATGAAATAAAAATCCAAATCTTTATTTTTTTAGCTGCAGTTCAACGTTCAAAGTCCCATACCCATTTTTTTTAAAATTTAGCTACCCATTCTTTTTTTATAATATAGATCGTTGAGGTATAAACATTTAGAGTCCCATAGCATATTGAATAGAATTATCTTCAGATAGAGAATACATGTATGAAGAGGCAAACTTAAAAATTTATTATAAATTATTGGGGGTCGCAACAATGATATCTTAATTTCTAAGTGTAAAAGGATTCTTCCATTTTAACAAAATTTTGACTTATTTTGTAGCTACTGTAATTTCTAAATTCGCATTTCTTTTGTTGCCGACATCAATAACAAATCAAACAATAACCAGATTAGAAATTATTGGTCGGCACTAAAATGTATACAGAATTCAATTTATCAATTATCAATTAATTAAAATTACTTGTCATCATCAGTTACATCCTATTGCGCAGTCCTCGGCACCATCTATCCATGCGTGTAAAAAATTCATTCTAATCTGCCACAATAATAATAGGGAGAATCGGGGATAAAACCCCCATTATCAAATTAATTGTAGAATAAGACTACCTATACGGCTTTCACAATATACAAGTGAACTTCTTTAAAGTGCAAAATGGTATAAAATTTCTTAAAAATGAAAGTGCATCTAACTTTTCACGATATGCAAATGAACTTCCACTCCCATTCTTTAATTGCTTTGACAATGAGAGATTTATCTCTAATTATTCCATGATGATATCACTTTGCAAATTGTTATTCTTGTAATTAATATCGGCATTTTCTTCCACACTTTTATCAAATATATACAACTAAAACTTTTACGTGTGATATTTTCAATTAAAACAATTGGCCCACCTCATTTATTTATACAATTAATGATATTTTTAAGTATGCTATTAATGAATTATATCATCTTCATCTCCCTTCTTCATAGTTTCCCTTGTGTTTGCAGATGAATTATTCATGAGTGTCCTTAAAGGTGTTTTCTTTCTTCTTGATCCAATAAAGATGGAACTTGATGCAAGGAATGTGATCCAATATATATTTTTGATAATTTATCAAACGATGATCGCTTTACAAATTAAGAAATACTTGCTCAGACATTAAAAATTATAGACAAGTTCAATAAATTGCTAACCTATACTTATAGAGGAATATCATGCGTTTTAACATTGATCATTATTAATATTAATAAACTATTCTAAATTTTGCCTATGTTTGAGTCCATCATATAATTGAATTACTCCATTATTATTTCTTTTTATAACCAATAATTATTTAAATCATGCAAAGTCAATTATTGGTTTAAATAAGTTAAAAGCAATAAATGTGCAAGAGAAATAATTTTTTCAAATATACATTTATTTATTCACGGAGACAATGAGTTAGAAAAAAATTGGTGGAAAAAAATGAGAGAGGCATATAATGAATCAGCATGCCAAAATATAAAGAGCATTAATTTTTTTTTTAAAAAAAATTGTTGCTTATATATATAACTAATAGTATGTCAAAGAATATTGCTTATAAAAAATTAAAAGGATTATATTTGTAATATCCAGGTTTTCGATTATTGGATATAAATGTTAAATAAGTGATTAAGGATTAATTAAGGGTCCGAAAGAGTAATAGTGTCATTCTACCAAACATAGAAAAAGTAAGGGGAAAATGGTCATTTTGAAAAAGGAAGGGACTAAAGTGTCATTTTAAAAATTCAAGGACCAAAGAGTCATTTTAAAAAGGGGCTAAAGTGGAATATTGAATTCGATGTACCAAATTGTCATTTATGAAATTCAAGGGTATTTTGGAAAATTGGATAAAATCAAATGGCATTTGGTCAAAGGTTGAGCAAAATATCAAAAATTCTTACAGAGTCTCAAAAGATAGAGAAAAATCCACTATCAGTAATTGAAGCTCAGTTGAAGTCAGAATGATAAGAATGACCTTTACAGGAATTTTAAAGGTTATTTAATATTCAGATATTTAATAAATAATTAATTAGAATATCCATAGAGGTCTCAAATATCTGATTCCAAAGCAAGGATAAATAGCTCAGAAATTGTAGAAAATTATAAAATTGTTCCCAAGAAAAAGTTAGAGACAACTTCTTGGAACCGAAAGGTTAAAAGGCCAGAAGAAGAGTTACTTGGCCACCAAGTAAGGATAGGGTAGTAATCTTGCTAAGGATTACTTTGCCATTAAATAAGGACAAGATGGTAATTTTGAGGAAGTTACTTGGGCACCAAGTAAGGGCATTTTGATAATTTTACCCAAAATATCAGGAAAATTTCCCAAGGCACAGAAATGTGAAAAATAATCCCCTGAAAAATATTTGAGGTAAGATTGAGGTTAAATAAACAGAAATAACCTCAAATTGGTTTTTTAGTAATTAATTAATATTTGGCTAATTATGGGATTTTGAGCCAAATATAATTATTTAAAATATTTAGAAGCCTCAAATAATTATGGTTAAAATGGGAGAAAATACTTTGAGAATTATGTGAATTTATAAAAATGGTTTCAGGCTTAAGTTCAAAGTTGTTTGCTTGTAAGAAAATGAAAAGTATAGGAAAGCTCAAAAAACGAAAACATAGGGAAGTCCCGAAAAAGTATTTCCAGGAAGAGTTTGAGATGGAGAAAAATGAGTAAAGTACCTCTTGAATTATGAGAATTTCCTATGCTGATGGATTGGTTAAGAGATCAGAGGATTCCCAAAAAACAATTTCCAGAGCATTTTTACTTGGCCTCCAAGTAAAAAGGAAATTAAAGGAGAAAATAAAATAATTAATTTAAGATGTTTAGAATTATCCAATTGGTACTATCAGTATACCAAATGAAAGAGTAAAAAAAATGATATTTCTACAGTAAAAGTTTTTTATGAAAAGTTGTATTATTATATATCAATGATACCCGGAAGCGGCTTATGAAACAAGCATTTCAACTTGCCCTCCAGGTCAAGAACTTGGAGAGCAAGCAAAGAGGTGGCTATAAATAGAGGCCACGCATGGAGGAAGAAGCACGGTCAAAGAAGAGAAAATAGAAAAGGAAAGAAAGAGAGAGAAAAAGAAGAGAAAAGAAAGAAGGAAAAAGAGAAAAGAGAAAAAGGAGAGGAAGGAAAATGAAGAGGAAAAAAGCAATCCAACTAGAATATGAGGCATAGGGGATATCAGGAAAGTCTATCAGACTCAAAAGCTCAAAGCAAAAGAAGCCCAAATTAACCCAAGTATACCAAGTAGCAATTGTACTAAATCTTACATTAATAATGCTTATGATAGTTAATATGATTGTTTTCTATGATTATATGAGTTGATTGAGCTATATATGTGATATTAAGCATGTAAATATTTGCTTATGTTGTGTATTGTCAATATGATAGTTCAATTTAGCAGCATGTAATAAAATATGCTCATAGTCATGGATAGTTATAGTAATAATCATACATATTAATGTGCCTGTTAGTATACTTTACCACTGAGATTTCCAAAAAATCTTATTCTCCGCAAAAATACAAATCTCTAGGTCCATGCTTAAATAAAGGCAAAGGCAAGAAAGAGTCCTAAAGGTGGAAGGATAGCTTAAGTTAATATTGAAATGTGCTTATGAAATAAAGTTTGTAATTAAATACCTAAATTGTGATGTATAATTTTATGTGCTAACATTTTTAGCATGTGGTGCATTATGTGAGTGTTGGATAATTATGTTAAGTATATCAAATATCCATGATTTAAAGTAAATAAGTTGATAAATGAAAAAATGGTTCAACACTCTTCATAAACTCTTAAGTTGAGCTAAGTTGAAAATAAGGTAAACAAAATCTAAATTTTATGAAACTTTCTAGTTAAATAGTACACATCCCAAGCTTTAAAATGAGTTATAGTTTTCCTAATTTGGATGTGTACACAAAAAGTTATGTATTTCCAAAGTTTGAAGAAAATCTGGAAAAATGCTGGAAAATCCGAAAATGATCGTGCAACTTGACACAATAAACTGTATCAATTGAGCCATATTTTAGCGAAACAAGTATTTTTTTTTCCTGTAGAAGATTGTATCAGCTTCAATTGGAGACTTGAACCACTTAATTTTAATTTTTTTAGAATTAGTTATGATTTTTTAAATTTGGCCTAAATTTCATAATTTTTATCAAGTTGACAATGAAAATTGATACTAATGCGAGAAAAGTTTTTAAATTTCACTTAATTTATTAATTCTAGACATTGGAAAGTATTTAAATGGTTTAGATATAATTTCCAATGAATATAAAAAGGGTAATGAAAAGTGACACAACAATATTCTTCAAATTTATTTTACGACTTTAATATTATTCATTTAGTTTATTTGTCAAACAAGGCCACGTATCTTAGCAACCCACGGGGTTATAAATACTTGACTATCTGTATAGACACACATAATCCCCTTCGTTTTCTATTCCTAATTACTAAGCACACAAACAACGAAAGATGGAATCACCACCACCACCATCATCATCAAAAGTGAGCTTGAAGCTGTTGATTGACACAAATCCTAAGAGAGTTATCTTTGCTGAAGCTTCAAAAGAGTTCATTGACTTTCTGTTCAACCTTCTTCGCTTGCCGGTCGGAACAGTGACAAGGCTCCTAACAAAAGAGGGCATGGTTGGCTGCTTTGGTAAACTCTACGAAAGCATAGAAAATCTCAATGACGATTATCTGAACAACCCAGAGCAAGACAAGAACACGTTGCTGAAACCAAGTGCTCCATTAGTTTCTGCTGGCTACCTTCTTCCTACCAGTGATGATCAGAATGTGAATAATACCAACTCAGGAGGAGCTTCAAATCTATACACTTGTTATAACAGTTGCAGAAATGTGACTTATGCTAGGGACACTAGATGTCCAAATTGTGGAAATGGCATGAACTACGATGTACAATTGGTGGGCAATAATAAAAATATGAGTGGAGCGAAAGATTCAAGTGGCTTTGTGAAAGGGGTGGTCACTTATACTGTGATGGATGATCTCGAGGTTCGTCCCATGTCTTCTATTTCAACCATCACTATGATCTCCAAGTTCAAGGTCAAGGACATTAATTCCTTACAAGAAAGGGTCGTTGAGTTGGGCATGGAAGAGGTTTGTGTGTGTGTGTATGTGTGTGTGTGTGTGTGTGTGTGTGTGTGTGTGTGTGTTTATCATGTTATCTATGTTTCTTTCCTTATTTGTTTTTTTAAGAGTTAGGATCTGAAATATTAATCGCAAACGGAGGGGCCTTTCCCAAAGATGTTATAGAGCATAGCCCCTTTCTCTTAGGACCATTGTTAAGCGAGAATCAAGTAAAGGTTTTATATAAATTTATATTTATTTTGAATTGAAAAGCATGTATATTTAATCAGTTTTCCTTAGAACATGCTTCGATAATAGACAATAGTTTGTGGTAGAAAATATCACTTCAATCCCTATATATAATCTACTCAAAATGAAAACTAAACTCATAATGATGGAACTCTGTTTTGTTTAATCTTAACTATTTTCTTTTGTTTCCTTGGATGATCAATCCATATATCTGTACTTAAACTGTGATGTTTTTTTTTTACTTTTTTTTAATATTTATAAATTTGTCTTTATTTGATATATAGGGTATCGAATTGCTGAAGGCTTCCCTGGAGTGCAAGAATGTTTTGACTAGCGTTTTCCTCAAGAATATGGCAGCATAAGGAAGCAAGGGATTTCTTAAAAACATTTTGTAGTTGAAATGTTGAGACTTTGTTTGCTTCCTTCTCTTCTATGTTTCAGTCTTTCGTTTCTTCTTTTGGTGGGTAACATATGTTTCAGTGTTTATGTCAAATGAACTTTTATATATGATATGTGTTATTTTGATTGTTACTCAAGATTGCTGAACTCATATATTACTCTTTAAAAAATGGATGAGAAAGGAGTCCCCATGTTTATTTACATGGGAGGGGTAACGTCTCATGTCCAGCAACCGTGTGGCTGGAATTCAGAGGGATACCCCCCTCATGTCCAAGTGGCTGGACGTGAGAGGGGTCCCCTCACGTGGCTCACCATGCCAGGTGTGAAAGGGTTCTTAAAACCTTTTCCCCTCTTCCACTCTCATGTAGCTCCCGGGACTCCTTTCCCTCCTTCTCTCCATCCATCTCTATTTCGGTCTCATTCCTTGCCGCCGCGCTCCCCTCTTCTTCTTCTCTATCGCCTCTGGTTCTTCTTCTCTCCTTCCATCTCATTTTCCCTTGCTGCTTCGCACCGCGGCCGCTTCTTCTTCTCCATTACCACCTCCAAGCTCGGTCGCCTCTGCTTCTTCTCCTCCTGTAGTGCGCTCACCGTTCGCTCCACCTCCCAAGTCGCCGCTGTCTTCACTCGCCTCCCAAGCCATCACCGTCGTCTTTCGCTCACCATTGTCGTCTGTGCAACAGGTTTTTTTTTTTCACCTTTCCGAGTCAGTGTTGACTCCGGGGAAGTAATTAAAGCTTTAGGGCCATGGATCAAAGAATTGTTAGGAATAGAAAGGAATTGAAGAGAATGGAATGGAAGAGAAAGGAAATTTTTTTTGCTTAGGATGTTTGGTATGCAATGGAAAATGGTTTGATAAAAAAATTTATATTTGGTTGGATTAAAATGATGGTAAGGTATGTAAGAAAATTGTATAAAATGACCATATTACCCCTGTTAACAAATTTAGCAATCAATAATAAATTATTTTTTGTAATAAATATTATAATAGATAGATTAATATATTAAATATATATTATAAGATACATTAAATATCAAAATATAAAAATATTTTTTAAAAGCAAAAAAACTCGATGCCCCTTGAAAGAAAGATAGAGTAGCCAACCAAAAAAAAAGAGACAATATGGACCTAGGAGGTTGGATGAATAAACTGTGTTTCTTCTTCACCGAAGAAACTGTCCTCTTCGGTGAAGGAGCTACATTTTCTTCAACAAAGGTACTTGAGGAAGGGCAATCGAGAAGGGATGGGAGAGAGCGAGAGTGGAAAGAAAGGAGGAGAGGGCATCGGAGACTGGGAATGGCAAGGAGGGAGAATGTTTACAAGCGGTATAAAGTTTGAGCGAGCTGAGGTAAGAGTGAGAAGAGAAGAAGAAGATTAGGGGCCGCACTGCACTTTTCAAGGTAGGAAAATCAGATCCCACCAATCTGCATGGGAACCCATTTTCCATTAAACATGGGAACCCATTTTCCATTAAACATGGGAAATACCCCATTTTCCATTTCCATCAGAGATTTTCTGGTAACCAAACGGGCCCTTATTGAATTGAATAAATAGAGTACCGGACGTATACTGAGATACACTTATTTTGCTTTTGATTCTAGTGTCGACACTTGGAGACTTGAACTTATATGTAGTAAATGATCTGTTTTTTTTTTGGTATAATGTTGTTCCTCATTTTTTTTTTGCCAATAGTTGTTCCTCATGTTTTTAATGTAGTGCTATTTCACTTTTGGTAAATTCTTTTGGGGTGAAATTAGTATTTTAATCTCAACTTTTAGCTTACATATAATTCATTTCTTTAAATTATTTTATAAAATTAAGCAAATAAAAAATTAGTATCTGAGTCCCTCACTGATTTTTCATGAGGATTCTAAAAATTAAGTTTATTTACAATAATTCATCCATTTAGGGCCAAAAATGCTACATTTCTTTTAGGGCTAATTTAGGTTTAGAATAATGAAAATTTTTCATTGTGTCTAAATTTCATTAAAAAAAACCTCTATAGTTTAATTTTTCATGAGGATTCTAGAAATCAAATTAATTTTTTAAATTCATCTATTCAAGAAAGAAATGCCACATCATATTTTATGATTTGTTTAGGGTCAAAAGAATGAAATTTTTTCACTATTTCATAATTGCGTGGAAACGGCCTCTATAATTCAGTTATTGATGAATATTTCAGAAATCAAATTTATTTACAATAATCATTCCATTTGGAGCAAGAAAGACCGAGTCATAGAGGCTTACAACAATTCAAGTTTATTTACGATAATTCATTAATTTTATTCTAAATAAATTTGATTTTTGGAATCCTTATGAACCATGGTTTTCTAACCTCGAAACTAGCAATAAAATATGGCCTTTTCTAGCCCAAAATGGATGTATTTTTTAAAATTAATTTGATTTTTGGAATCCTTATAAAAAATTTAGCCATAGGGGTTGTTTCCATAAAATTCTGTTATAGTGAAAATTTTCATTTTATCACAAAAAAATTCATTATTCTAACCCTAAACTAGTTCTAAAAAAATATGTTGCCTTTCTGACTCCAAAATAGATGTATTGTGGTAAATAAACTTAATTTTTGAAATCCTCATAAAAAATTGTTGAGGGGACTTGGAAGCTGATTTTTTATTAGCTTAATTTCATAAAATAGTTTAAGGGATTAAATTATAAGTAAGTTAAGATTTGGTGATTAAAATATTAATTTTTCTTAAAAGAATTGGCTAAAAGTTAGGGGAGAAATAAAATTGCACCAAATTAAAAATATGAGGGATAAGATTGCACCCAAAAAAAGATTAGAGTACTGGGTGTACCTGATAAATAAGATTAGGATTGTATTTGCTACTTTAACCTATATATATATTGATGTTAATTTCTTGTTTAAACATGAAATTTTACAGCCCCGCCGCTATTATTGATTTATCTATTTCTTTCTACGATAAGAATTTGTGCTTTATTTATTATTGTTGCTGGTATTACAAACACTAGCGGCAACTGCTTCATGTTGGTCTATGTTGATGCTTTGCTTCTCAGGGTTGCTATGTGTTCATTATTGTAGGTTACTATGAGGGTGGAGATATGAGTCTTTTCTTTAATTCCTTCTCACCTGCAGTTCATAGTTCTTTTGCCTTCTATGTGGTGGCTTTTGTAAATTGTAGAATTGTTAGTTTTATTAAATCGATATGGATTTAATTGCAGGGTGGAAGCTATAAAAAAAGCAAATGGCATTCTTTTTCCAGAGGAGGTAATGCTGATTTGGTTTGTCTTTGCTGAATTAATAATATATCCTCATTTAAATTTGCATATGTGCATCTTAAAGCATTCTCTGTCTGCAGAAAGTTGGCTTGTTTAGCTTCTTATGGCACTTGACAACTTGCACATGAACTATATTCTTCATGGGGATGTCAAAGTTAGCTGCAGTTATCTCTTTTTAATTAGCAGTACTGATATTTTTTGTTTCCTAATTCTTGAAACAAATATTCCTTATGAAATGACGTATTAATGACCTCTTCGCTGATATTAATATCCTTGTTGATATTCCATATGGTTCTAAATCAGATGTTTGGTCTTCGGGTAAGTATCTGCAAATTATATTATTCTTTCTCTTAGGTAAATTTCTTATTGCCTTGTTAACTACGTATTAATGACCCCTAAAATCTACCATCCAGGATGTTGTATATATGAAATGACTATCAGTTGAGTTTTGAGCTTATTTTCACTATCAGTTATGAGCATGCAACTTTGGGCATGGCTTTATGATCTCTGGAAGGCTTGTAGAATTCTAACTTGTATCTTTATTAAATTTTCTTATTTTTAATTTCATTGAACAGGATATACAAGCGCTGATAAACAAGATTAACAAGTCCATAGTGGCCCCACTGCCAACAAAGTATTTTGGTCCATTGTAAGTTTTTCCTTTTGGAAGACCATTCAAAGTGGTTTCCATGTAAAATAATATAAATCATTGTTTATATTATGGATGATACAGATGATCTAATCATATTTTTATTTCCTTTTGGTAGTCAAGGTCTTGTTAAAAGCATGCTACGGAAAAATCATGAGCTTAGGCCTAGTGTATGTGAAGGTTTTAGAGCATACTTAGAGATGCTGACTGGTTGCTCTCGATATCTACACGAACCAGCTCACTGTATAGGATACAGTTATTCTACACAGCAAAAGCACTCTGAGATGAGAGAAGTTTGGGGAAAAAGAATGATAAAAATTTTCCTATGTGTGTAAAAGCTTCTGTTTTCTCCAAGTCATTCTTTATTTATAGAAAATGAAAATGCAAACAGTTGTCTCATTTCAAAATGCATGTCCCATTAAAATAGAATAACTATTCCCACATGAATATTCAAATTTTAAATAATGTGGGGAATATTACCCCTTTCAACCCGATACATCTATTTGTCACATTTTTGCCCCACATTAATGGATTAGACCTAATCCACCAAGGGTGGACTAACCCATTTTCCAACATTTCCCACTCACTTAGTGGATTACCTATTGAGGATCTAGATACTTTCTCTTCATCTCTTCATACTAGGTGTTTTGCTGTGACCACATGAGCACAACGTCGCTTAGATGCTTATACTAGAAATCCTCTTTTTTCAGGATCAGTACAAAGCAACATTATTTTGTGTAGCATAAATTACAATATTGCATTAAATGTCCTAGATTTACCATTATACACATTCATATATATGGCAAGTCTAATCCCTCTCGAGTCAGTATAAAACTTAAACTGCTCATCTCATATGCATGGTGTCCACACTTATGTAATTACCAAAAATGAATAACATAAGGGACATGTCTCAGACACCAGCATAAGTGTGCATATTTCAGGTAATCTTTCTTTCGTCCATATATCACTTTGACATACATCAATCGTTTTCCTAACATAATACTTTAGATCATATTTATAATGACCAAAAAGGACATATGTCAAGGAAGCAAGCATTAATGTATACCTCCGTGATAATGTCAAAGTCAAATGACATTTAATAAAGGCCAACCCTTTTTCGAGACTCACACAGCAATGAAGCAGGGATTTATCCAATTGCTTCCCGTTTGCAGTACTTATAATACATGTGGTATGAATCACATGCTACATTGTTACTCTTATATTAGAAGAGCTTACGTTATTTTAATTTTCTTTATTAACACAGTATAGATTTTAGTTAACAGGAAAATTGAGAGTAGATATGAACTGCTTTCAGTTTCGATTATAACTTTATTTAGGTTTTGCGCTTAGTTTGTTTATTTGTTCATATTATGTTTTTATTTATTTATTTTTGTTTTGAAATCATGGAGATAATTTTTTTTTTGTGGTTTCAAACTAAGTAGTCACAAATAGTAATCAATTGGACAGTGAAACCGAAGGCTGGATCCTGCAAACACATCATGGTTTGATACTAGTTCATGTCTCTAACTTTTTTGGAATATCAAGAAAATTAAATAGATTATTTAAAGTATTTATATTTAATTATGAATTTTACAATATTATCAAGTGTGAATGTCCATAACCTTTATCTCTTGGAATTCTACACTTAAAGCTATATTTGATGTTTATAACCACTTAGACTCTTAAGATTCCACTTTATAATTAAAGACTATAACTTCCAATACCTTTATGTTGTATTATAATGTGGATTAATTCTTATGTTTATAACATTGTAACTCTTGAAAAGGTTTGGTGCCTATAAATAGAGTTGTAACACAAAAGGTTGAATGTATATGGAATATACAAGTGAATGAGAATCTCTCATTCTTTCTCTCCAATTCTTTCTTGCCTCTCTTGCCTACTCATCTCTCTCATATCAAATCCCCTATTTCTATAACACGTTATCATCACGATGCTTTACCGAATAAGTTATTGGCATCTTATTGATTCTTGTAGTTTTATGTTTGTTG
Source organism: Vachellia collinsii (assembly GCA_006871305.1). Taxonomy (NCBI): domain Eukaryota; kingdom Viridiplantae; phylum Streptophyta; class Magnoliopsida; order Fabales; family Fabaceae; genus Vachellia; species Vachellia collinsii. Next base: position 20,195 of record QFDD01000286.1, on the reverse strand, counting down.
TATAATGATATCTAGATTGTATAATATGTGAGGCTTTTCTTAGAATTACGTTTAACAATTCCCTCTACTTTCTGCATTTTTAATTTATTTACTCTTAATCAATCTAGGAAAATCTGATGAGCCACTATATGAAATTAAAGATATTCTTTTACTGGTTGTTTTAAACATTGGATTTCATAGTTACGATTGGAAATTGTTACTGTTATTATATCTTATTTCAATTTTCTTTACAAGTTTTTTTGACATTATTGATGTTATTTTTATTTTGACTTAAAGCCATATTACTTTAACATATTTTGCAAGTATGACTAAAGTCATATTGTTTTGATTTTTAATATATGGCTAGAAGTCATATATCTTTCCTATCTTGAGATTATATAACCAAAAGTTATATAACTTTGATCTCTTGTTTTAACATCATATGGCCATAAGTCGTGCCTTTTCCTATATGACAATATAGTTAGAAGTTATATTCATTTAATGCTCTCTTATATAGCCAGAAGCCACATATGTCTGTTGGATAGTCAGAAGCCATATAATTCCTTTATCTTGAAAATAAAGGTCTAAAAGTTATACAATATTAACTTCTCATCATTGGCTTAAAGCCATAAGATTTTAATTTTTGTTGTTATATTTTATATTATATTTGTCTTTATAAATTTTTTATATTATCATTCGTATTATTATATTTCCATTGTTATATTTTCTGCAATTTTCTATTTTATTTTGTAATTCATTGTTATTTATTTATTTGCTATTATTTATTTATTTATTGTTTTTATAATTTACATTTCCCTTATATTTTACTTTTAGTCAATCGCTATTTATCTTTCATTTTTTTTTTGTTATTCATTTTCATTTTGTTACCTCTTTTTATGTAATTATTGTTATACTCACAATTCACAACACTATAACTAATACACACATATATTATTCTATTTATGTTATTTAATATTACCATTGTCATTATTTATGATTTTTCTATATTTTTGTCACTTATATTTATTTATTTATATTGTGTAATTTATTTATATTGCTACATCTATACTTATTTATTTATTTCTTCATTTATATTATCGATACATGCTCCCTCAATATATAATCTATATTATTATATATAATTATACAATGTATTTATATTTGTTGTTTATATTCGATGATAAATTTAAATTTACTTAATTTATTTCATTATAGTATTATTTTAATGAAATGACTAGCAGCCAAAATACTTGTGTAATTGTGATTAAATACCCTGAAGTCACATCACTATTATAATGGTTCTTTTGTAAAAGAATATTGTGGGTACTAGTAAATGGTATGAAAAAAATTGTAACATTCAAATTATTACAAATATCAAAGCCATGAAGGCTAAATATTCAAACATCAAAGTTTGGTAGCTTTTAAAGATTTTTGCTTTAGTCCAGAAGACTAATACTTGGAGGAATTGATATAATTATATTTCCCAATATAGATGGCTAAATAAATTTTATTGTGGTTCTTGTACGAATTACAATATATATATATATATATATATTAAAACTAAGATCTATACGCTTTATTTACTTTAACTAGCATAAGTTACAATTTTCTATAAGTATTTATAGAGTTAGTATTCTTGTGAATTAAATTTCCATAATCAAGTGATTAATTATATCCCTATTTATATATTATTGCATTGTTTTAGGAAATAACTTATTCCCTATTCCCTTTCTATTGAAAGGTTTTGTGGTTTGGCCAATAGATACTTTAATATTTATAACCTCGATTTATCCTACTAACATTTTTCTTACCATAAAGAATCATTTTTAATATATAAGAATACTTTATAACGGTGGGTTTCTCCATTGCATGATGCCATATATGATATCTTTCTTAATGTAATACAATTATGTTTATCAAAGTTAAAAGATTTATTTGTCATTATGCGTTGGAAGTTAATGGATTTTTTTCTGTCAATCAAGTGTTGGATGAGTACAGTAGGCAATTAATATTTTTTGTTGAATTTAAGATGCATTATAGGGAATTTTTTAAGAATATATTTGATTGATATGTAAATGTGACCATATGTACAAATTATGGATTAAAAAAAACTTTTGTGATACCTTGTGAAATTAGAATGAAAATACTTGAGAAATTCTGATTTAATTGCAAAAGAAATGGATATAGTGTGAGATTCCAATCTAATTAGAATGTTATTATTTTCAACGTACAGTATGGTTTTTGTATGATGTAGGTATTTTATAAGCATATTTTAACAACATGTGATTATAAAATATCCTATAGGCGTTTAGGTATGAAACATAAGCATTTGTGATGAAAATATTATATTTTCACAAAATTTACACCATTTAAACATTGTAATGTGTTGAAGAAGAAAATTGTGTTGAAGAAGCAAATTGTAGTGTATTATTAATACGTAACAAAATTATATAGTGAGGCAATAATATATATTAGTTCCTGAAAAACTAATTTAGATTATTTTTATTTTATGTGTGAACAAAAGGAATTGATAATGAAAATTATGACTCACTGAACTATATTAGAGCTTCGGTTTGCTAAAGGATTTGAAAGTGATAATTCAATTGAATTGAACATGGATTGTATTTGAGGTATGAAGTACTTCAACATGAAGTTTTTAAGCTGTAAAGTGAAAGATAGTCTTTGAATAAAAGAAGTACAATTATATGACTTACATTTGAGAGGGAGATTGTTAGAATACAATTGTAAGTTAATATTAAAAAGCTCTACAGATGTATTTCCTTTCAAATCGTAATTGATCTCCTGAATATGGATGTCATACCAAGATTTTAAATTGATATACTATAAAAATTGAAAAGTTACGGTAAACAAAAAGTTTACTAATCTAGATTTATTTATTGTTGGCATGATTCCAAGTCATATATAAGATGCAATATATTTTCAAAGATTATGTATTGATATCTATTAAAGAATAAGAAGATTCTTTATGAATAGTCAACATATTATATAATTAAAAAATTATTATGTGCTGCTTGTTCTCAACAAAATATGAATCATAAGAAGATCATTAGTTATGATTTGAAATGTATTTCTACATTTCTGGAAATATATTGCACTCATATAAGTCGATTCAAATAGGATGTAAACTATAAAAGTATTCAGTAAATTTGATAAATGCATCTATAAGATGGTTACATATGTGATTATCATTAGTTTGTAACCTGAAGTTTGCAAAATTGTTTGAATAAATTATCACGTTGAGTGCATAATTTCCAAATTATACGATCTATAAATAATTTATTAAAGCCTCTATAAATAGCTAGATCGATACTTATGAAAACAAGATTTTCACTTCAATGTTGGCATATTTGATTTGATATATTGTAGCACTTATACACATTAAACCAACAAAATTCTCCCAGTGAAATTGGCTTTTGGTTAGGAACTAGATATTTTCCATCTTAAAGGTTTAAATGTGCAATGTTTATTTTTATTGATCCAACATAATGTACAAAGATGAAAAGTTGAGATAAATGTTAGGCAAGATTCTTCTCCTTGTTTGTCTCTGAATAAAACAAAATTATGTTTCTAAATGAAGCAAATGGGTTTATAAGGTGTGTACTGCATTATTAGTTGATTATCCTTTGGCTAAGTTTTTCCACATAAAGGAGAAAAATTGAGTACCTAGAAAAGAAAACACATTGAATGTAATATTATGACATGTAGATCCTCAAAAGTAGCAATATGAACCAAAAGTTCATCAAACATTGGATTCATAAAAAAATTACAGAATATTTTCCAGATGCTATTACTAACCTAAATGAGTATAATAGCTTGTTTGGATTAGCTTTTGAAAAGTAATTGTATACAATCTGAGATAAGTATGTGAGAGGAGTTTTATCTCGGCTTATGTGAAAGTGATTCTAGAGTGTTGGCAAACAAGCTCTAAGTAAATCTCATATTCCAGCTGAAAATACTCCACTTAGTATAAATGAAAATGAGACATGCATGCAGCATGATAAACCAATCGGTTCTAAATATTACACTTTGGATAAAGAGGAGCATATCATTAAGATAATCATACTGAGGAGGCTAATACTCTAGAAGAGGCCAAGACATAATTAATTGTAAAAACCTTAAGAGATGTACAGGTACCTGAAAAGTAATATTGAGATTTCAATAAGTTATGTCGTAAGGAAGAAAAAGTGAATTGAAAAAGATAAAGTTGTTGACAACAGTTTTAGTCATAATATCACGTGACCAAATGAGAATTTTATATATAAATTTGTTATGCAAAATGGACAAAAAGTGATTGGTCAAGATGAAAAGAAAAAGAAAAGAACGCAATGAAAAAAGATTACCTTATTTCAATGTGAGAATTATGTACATATAGTCCAAACATATGAAATACAAAGTTATTATATAATATGCGAATATTTATGTGAAAACAAATGTTTTCACAATGATATCATGATTATGATGAGGTATTAGGTATATTATTTTGTGATGGATGAAAAATAATTACTAGTCCAGCATAATATATGAAAAAAATATACGTCTATTAAATATTGTTAAAACCTATGCATATGGCTCAATGTACAGTGAAATGTTCATTAGAATGCTTGAAGGATATATGATGTCAAAAGTATGTCTGAGAAAAGCATTCAATACATAAAATGTCATGCGAATTAAATAATTTGGGTATATATTTGATTGAAAAATTTATAGAATAAATCAACATATCCAAAAGATATGATAAATGGATACATTTATTCAACATATCCAGAAGATATGATTGAAAAATACATTTTAGCATATAATTTGATGACAATGCATCTGTGTAGTTCAGATGAAAAGAAGATCAACTATTTGAAAAATCATCGATGACAATGGCATTTTTAATGAGAAATATTGCCGTCAGAGAGTGATATTGCTGCCAGGGGGAGAAAAAACTATGTTGTACTCTTTTCCTTAACCAAGGTTTAGTCCCACAGGATTTTCCTGGTAAGTTTTTTAATGAGGTAGCTTCAATATACATTGTGTACTCTTTTTCCTTCACTATGTTTTTGTCTTACTGGATTTTTCGTAGTAAGATTTTAATGAGGCACGATATTTATTTATGAACATTCAAGGGGGAGTGTTATGAATATTATAATATTATCAAGTATGGATGCCCATAACCTTTATCTCTTGGAATTTTACACTTAAAGCTATATTGGATATTCATAACCACATAGACTCTTAAGATTTCATTTTACGATTAAAGACTATAACCTCCAATACCTTTATATTGTATCATAATGTGGATTAATTGTTATGTTTATAACATTGTAACTCTTAGAAGAGTTTAGTGCCTATAAATAGAGTTGTAACACAAATAGTTGAATGTATATGGACATATACGTGAATGAGAATATCTCCTTCTTTCTCTCCAATTCTCTCTTGTCTCTCTTGCCTGCTCATCTCTCTCATATCAAATCCTCTATTTCTATAACATATATATATATATATATAATTTTTCTCCTAATAATTTGCTTGACTTAAAATAAATAGTTTTAACTAAATTAATTTTTCTGTAATGATACACTAAAAGAAATACTTTTAACTAATGTATTGACTTCTTTAATCTTCTCAGTAAAAATTAATTAGATTTTATATTAATGACTGGAATTAGTATTAATTTTGCCCTAATAAGTGATTTAAAATTGAAAAGAAAAATTGATTTAAAAGTACAAGAGATAGCCCTACCAAGTTTATGCCACTAAGCTATAGAATGAAGTCATCATCTTCAATAAAAAAAATGATCAACTCATTTGATTAAAAAGAACGAAAGATGAGTTTGAAAAGTGAGGGTGAAAAAATTATGATAAAGTGGGCAAAAGCACAAAAAAAAAAAAAACAGAGAGAGGTTAAAATATACATTTGATCCTCTAAATTTAGATGATGTTTCAGTTTAGTCCATATTTTTAAAAGTGTATTTTTAGTCTTTACTCTTAACGCCCTTGGTTTCCCTTAACGGAAAAGATAATGTGCTAGAGCATGATTAACAATAATATGGATTAAAAATAAAGAGACTCAAGAACTCTGGTATTCTGCAGCAATTTAATTCTGAGTAGTAATTTTGCAAAAATTTGATTCAGAACATTAATTAGTAAATATGCAAAGGATAGCCACAGAAAAAAAAAGGAAAACACAGAGAGTTTAGGTGTAATTTCTTTTGACACATGTGGAAGTTTATTTGAAATTTAATATATGGGTGTGTTAAAGAAATGACTTTTCAAATATTATTAGATTATTTTATAATGAAGCGTTATATATTGAAAAATCATATCCTTATAAAATAAGGAATTTAATGATGTTGGTTCATGAATTAACTTATAAGGTTCAATCAATCTAACATATAGTTATGACTTTTAATTAAAATGATATATTGTTTTAAGACACATCTCTTCAAAGCATCTTTTTAATGTCTATAAATTCCCTCAATGCTACCTCATTTGGATACACAAATAGAAATTAAAAAGCTGGTGAGAAACATGAGATGAATAAGGGAATCTGAAGGCCAAAAACATTTTGTCTGTCACTAAATTCTATTGTCTCCTGCTAATTTTATTGCCCTGTATTTTTACAGGAAGCATTCATTTAATTATGAAGAGTACCACTTCCTAATTCACTATAGGGTTGTGAAATAACTCTTTAAGCATAGTCATTAAACACAACTCAAACCATATATTCTTTATTGATTTGGGCAAAATTTACCAACAGGTCTCTCATCTTCCACCGTTTCATCTTCGCCTTCTCCTTTTCTCAATCCTTTGTTTGTCTTCTTCAACAACTTATATACAACTTCTGATTTTTAATATAAGATCAACTTTGTAGTGTAATTTTCTAGCAAATAATGAAATTGATGTGCTCATTTTTCTTGTATTGTAGTGCGTAAAATGGTTACTTCTATAGCTCTAAAGCTTCCCTCCCAGCCTTCACAATTTTTTTGCAATCCCCACTTTCTGGAGGAAAGAATTGAAAACTGTACTCGAGTTATAGTTGGAGTTTGAAGAAACTCTTTAGACTTAGAAGACAAAATTAAATTTTCTACATTAGAGATCACAACACTAAGTACTTTCACATCTTGTTAAATAAACCAAGGGGAGACAATTTTATATTCAAGTTAAATAAATTGGATGGTGAAGGGGTTACAGGGCAGGATATCTTATCAAAGCTTCTTGAGGAGCATTTTTGTTGTACTTACCTGGAAGTTCTTAGTAAATGAGTGACTAATGGGGAAATTAGTGCGGTGATTCAGCAACTCCGATCTGATTAGATGAATTCATTGGCAGATTCTTCCAAAAAATGTTCATCTGTGATGAGAGAAGACATGTGCTCCATGGTCAAGCTTTCTTTCAATCAAGAAGGCTACCAATCGGGTTTGGGTTTAATAAAAGGAGTTAGTCTCTCATAAAGTGGTAAACCAATGTTCGAATCCTCATTAAAAACTATGCTCACATTCAAGAATTCTTTAAGCATGATTGTCTCCAATGAGAAAATATATGTGCTTAGAAAAAGAAGGAGAAGAAGAAGGCTACCTATCTATGAATAGTTAGTGCCAAAAACTAGTGCTGTTCAGACTTTATAAGAGGCCTAGAACCCCATGCAATGTTACATACAAAATAAAATAATTGCCAAATTTGTGCAATAAGCTTAAAAATATTTTGCCAGAATTTGACAGTCTTTTTTGTTTAGTTCGGGTGTGTTTGTCAATAAAGAATAACTTTATCTACAAAAACAATAAGCCTCATTCCATTAGAAGGGATGGGTTTTATGGATCACACAATGTCGTTGTATTATGTTAACAACCAAATATTCAGTTAAATTGTTTTGTCTAGGTAATGAGGCCAAAATACTGTTCATATAAGGAAGATAGTCGTTCATATGTTTTGCTTTATAGCTGCCTATGGGCTATGGTGGCTAATGAAGAGGAGTCTTGTAATAGGACAAATGGAATGTGAAGTTGTTTGAATTGTATGCGCCTGGTACTGCCCAAAGAATAGTGAGAATTAACTTCTCAACAACTAATGAAAAGGTTTATTGGAAAGGAAAAGGTTCAGGGTCATTTAATATTTTTTATACAGTGCAAATTTTTTTCCCGTAAGCCAATTAGGAATGACATTCCTACAAAACAGGCTCTTTGTGAGTTTGTGCTTTCGGCCAAGAGGACATAGAGTCAAGGAAGCATATGCCTTTTTTTATTTTTTTTATTTTTGCTGTATATACACATCTATAGCCTCATAGGTTGGTTCTGAGTTGGGGGCTGAAATCAGATATGGTGTTGCAAATTTTGATTTGCATCAAGGAATGGTTATCGAGAATTTTGATGACAGAACGGAAGCAAACAAAGAGTTCAGGTTTGTAATTTTCTGTGCAGTACATGGTCCCATATATATATATATATATGAACTAGATAACATCTAGTTCTTTCTAATAAAACTATTAAAGCCAAAATATTTATGTTTTTCTAATAAAAAAGAGAGTCCAATTCGCATGGATTATTAGCTAGATAACATCTCTAAAGGGCATCAAGGATTTCACTAAAACTGAATAGCAAAGTAAGTCTACAATGCAGTAACTATGATTTAGGATCTAGGATCTTCGATTCTGCAAACTGGTGATACAAGGCTTTCCAAATAATTGAAAACACCATAATCACGGCCACAGATAATTAACATCCCAAGCCCATTCCTGGGTTTTACTTTACGATCCTCTTCACTATAATTATTTACATCACAAACAATGTCATTCGTCCATAGGGTTGCTGGATGTAAACATTCTGGATAGATGTTGCTTTTATATATCTTAGTCCAAGTCCATCTGTCCCCTGACGCATTTGTACTCTCCTCCATCACCCACAAATTAACAAAAGAAGATTCACAATAACAGTGAGACTAATGATAGCTAGTTTGTTGTTATATACAGTAAACTTATCAGTCGAGTTATTCTCTAAAGCAGACCATGGCATTGAAGTGAACACTTTCAGTGCTAAGTCTGTTGTATGCAACACATAAATCCTGAAATAATTTAGTGCATCCTCTAGCTCTTCTACAATGTTGTACTTATCCCGTTGGCAGCAACATCTGCAAATAAATAGTTAACCCGAGTTCCGTCCGAGGATACTGTCCTTAAGAGCTATTCCGCGACTACCGGCAAAGCAAGTTGCAGCACTCCCCAGGATTAAACGGATTCTTCCTATAAGGATACGGGGATACAGAACTAGCAGAAGGTAACAGAACTCAGTAAGGCATAAGAGAATACAAGAGGAGGAGGAGGAGGAGAGGAGCACAAAGCTCTCTCTACTATTAAACCTCTCACTTGAAGCACTTATAGAGGCTTCACGCATATGAACATTGGGCAACCCACTAATGACAATAAATTTTCAGTTTTTGAATGTTAAAAGCCATGAAGACAATTTAAAGAATCAGTTTTGATGTTAGCAATTGAAGGCCTTTGAAGAAACCATTTGAAAGCATATTAAGTGCACATTAAGTTTGCAAAACGTACATGCACATTTCCCAACATAATAAAACACATTAAAAGCCATTAAATGTCCATTTTGAATTGCTTTTATTTCCAAAACATTTTCATTTTTATAATGACATTTCTAGCAAGTATTCTATGCCCAGTCCGTGTTTAACTTGTGCATAAAGGGGTAGGGAAAATTGCCGGATTTGTCTGCGGTAGTCCTTTGTGGTGGCTAAACATACTCCTCCTCTTAGGCAATTTACTAGTCCAAGATTACATTATTGTATATTCACTTGGATCTACACAATCCCAAATATTATGAGACTCTTCCTTTGACACACACACGCACACACACAATATTTACAACAATTCCCCCACATGTGTCAAAGGAAGTACCATTAGCTGAGTTACTCACATGAATATAACCATTGTATTTGGTGGTTCTTAGAACTATGAACCAGACCTAGACTAATAACATGTGGTATACAGAGATGCTAGTGAAGCCTGCTTCTATGAACTAACAAATCTTGGTGTATACCAGAGGCGTTAAGAGTTAGGTTATTCCCCTACATTTTCGCTGTTAATAGCGTTTTTGCTCGTTAAGACAGCCGTGCGCGTGCCTGGTGCATAACGAATGCTCTAGAGATTTCTCCACAATCTCATAGGAGTGGCACCACTCCATATTCGTAGAGGTTATTTCACAAAATATACCTGCACTAAGCACACCATCCCGTAGGATTATGAAATCATTAAGAGCTTCTGCTCATCTTTACCAAAATGCATTCTAGCACTTTCTCATGTTATAGGAAGGGACCATATATTTATTTTAGTGCCAGCAAAGCTAACAAACGATTTATTCTTACCCATTGAACCTCCTTCATGGGATCACCAATAACAAAGGTTGGGTTGTCATCGCTGTCAATTTCAAGTTGGCTTTAGTCCCATTCCCCTCGACTAATTCAATATTTATCTCATCCTAAGGGGTTTTTGTTAACAGATCTGCTAGGTCAATTTTAACCTCACAAAATCAATTAAGATAACTCCACAATTCTTTAGCATACTATATCACATTGTATCTCAAATGATATCTACTAGTACCATTGTTCTATTTACAATGACTATTGCCATTTGGCAATCACAACTCATCGACATAAAATGTCGGATTCACACTAAAATTTTGCCAATAAGTTTTCAACAACTTAGGCATCCAATTTTAGTCAATTCCAAAGTAATAAACTCTTATTCACAAAATATTTCTTTCAACCACCATTAAAGTTGAATAATCATAGTGGATTTTCTCATATAAAACTGAAGTTTAGTTCACATTCGTGTATTTTAATACAATGGGAATCCACTGTTCATGATACCAACATTCTTGGTATTCCTCAAATATTTTATTTCTCTCATAGGATGCATATTTATATATACTCAATCTCCACATAGCATAAGCTATATCACATGTATTAATAACATGTATTAATATTTGTTAATGCAACAAATTCTCCAAATTTGTGCATACACAGATTGAGCTGCAAAAGTCACTTCAAATAATATGTTAGCATCATAAGGAATATTCACACAATGATTCAAGGCCAAACTTTGGCAACATTTCTCAATATTATATATCATCCACATCCTTATTCCTTTATGATTTTAATGATCCAAAATCACATTTGATTTAGCAATGATGTCAAATAAAGTTTGAAGCAACAAAGCAGTATAAGTAACATGTCATATCCACATTAAAATTCAATATCATGATAATCATGCATACTCATGCATATTTTTACTAGGATAGAAATACATCCATAAATAATGAAATTGAAACATATTTATTTCTAGATAAATGATGAAATTTTTCATACTCATACATTGCTTGTTTCAAGCAACATAACAATTTAATAATTCACAAAACTTGCTCTCAATAGCAAATAACATAACCTCCACTTAATTCACAATGCACCTTAATATTTTTAAAGGGAGGCAAGCAATCTTATATAATTTTACAACTACAACCACATTTTTATCTTGCCAAAATTAAAGTACCCCTCATATTAGGCTACTAGGCACCCCACACTTTCAAATATTTCATGTCTAATAATTCTATTTAAATTAGAGTGTTTAACATAGTCTTGGTCACCACCGAACTAACACACTTGTGTGTGTTATGAGTAGTAATAATGCTAATGCCTCTTTATATCCTTATTACTTACGGAAATAATCCTACACATATATCACAATTATACACGAGGCTGTTACTAAAATAATTACATTGCGGAGTATAATTACTGGCATACATTTCCTGTTAAAACTCCATTTTCATTTAAAGCTTAATGCTCATAACGGCATTATAGTAATATTATGAAAGCATTTTTCTCTAATATAATGCTTGTGATAACTCACTTTCCCTCATTGAAAGAATATTCTGCACTTACAGCTCATAGTCTCTCCCTTTTTAAATAAATTTAACCTTTTCAAATTCAGCTCTCTCATATCAATTATTCTTAATTTAATATAGCTTATAATTAGGATCGTTATATCCAGACAGAGCAGTTTCACCAAAGGCTACTTTACATCAAAATTATGGAGATTATTGAGCATCATAACAGTCAGAACACTACATTGTCAACCACAACTCCACAAGTCACAATCATGGGAGAAGCTGATTCCCCGTATTACAGCATTTTAATAAGCCTTAACAGCTATTAACCAAATTCTTAACGGTAATATATTAAAACTCATGAAAGCGGTTGAATACATTCTTTTAAAACTCCATGAAATGAAGGAGAGATTAAGTCGATGAAATTATGACAAGAGGTTACAAATTATTATTAAAACCAACCCACACTATTTTGCTTGTGTAATACTTTATATCTAATGATTCAATGCAAAATTGACATCAAAACTGCCACATACAACACTCTATTTATTCCTTGCAAACATTAAATTCACCAACGGTTACCTTATTATGAAAGCATTTAAAAAAAAAGCCTATATGCTAATTGCTCACATTGTTGCCAAATATCATCCGTTAGTGTTTCTCATAACTGAAATATAGCCACTCACTTAATAGTGAATATTTAACTCACAAAAAGTCATCTCCATCAATTCACATGTACCGACTATATTACCATTAAATATGAAATTGAACAATTATTCTCTTCACGAATTCCCCAAGTCTACACCTGAGTCATGATCATCAAATGCAATCACATTCATGCATATTAAATAACCCATAGCAAACGGTCTAATATTCAAGTCAAAATAAATATTCTTCTCATAATTTCTGAATATTTAATGTTGTTATAATTGTCATTCTTCATCAAATAAAACTTAACCATTGAAAAATCCTAAACGCAAATATCCTCCTAACGCAAATTGTATCAAGTTTCATCAAGACTTTATAAAAAAATATTTATGTACTTTCTGACTATGCATATGAAGAGAAATTCTCAACTACTTATTAGTCAAGCTCTCATATTGTAGAAGTTAAGTACCTCCTATCAAACCACAACATGCTTAAACAGTTTTGAAGAGAAATTCTCAACTACTTATTAGTCAAGCTCTCATATTGTAGAAGTTAAGTACCTCCTATCAAACCACAACATGCTTAAACAGTTTTCAGAAATATTTTATATATGTCCACCAACATCTTTGTTTATATTCTGGAATTGACATATGCGTACCTGGCAAGCAGACCAAGATGCAAATCATTCAATGATCCTTGGGAAGACTGTATAAATTGTGGCAGTGGCATGCTTTTTGTTAGCAATTTGAGCTGCATATTATTAATAGGAAATAGTTCTTAAGATTGTTGTACACAGTACATAAATCCTGAAATAATTTAGTGGATCCTTCAGCTCTTCTACAATGTTGTACTCATCCCGTTTGCAGCAACATCTGCAGATAAACAATTAACCTGAGTTGCGTCCGAGGACACTGTCCTTAAGAGCTATTCCGTATCTATCGGCAAAGCAAGTTGCGGCACTTCCCAGGATTAAACAGATTCTTCCTGTAAGGATACAGGGATACTGAACTAGCAGAAGGTAACAAAACTCAGCAAGGCATAAGAGAATACAAGAGAAGGAGGAGAGGAGCACAAAGCTCTCTCTACTATTAAACCTCTCACTTGAAGCACTTATATAGGCTTCACGCATATGAACATTGGGCAACCCACTAATGACAATAAATTTTCAGTTTTGAAATGTTAAAAGCCATGAAGACAATTTAATGGAATCAGTTTTGATGTTAGAAAGCCTTTGAAGAAACCATTTGAAAGCATATTAAGTGCACATAAAGTTTGCAAAACGTACATGCACATTTCCCAATATAATAAATCATGTTAAAAGCCATTAAATGTCCATTTTAAATTCTTTTTATTTCCAAAATGTTTTCATTTTTATAATGAAATTTCTAGCAAGTATTATATGCATAGTTCGTGTTTAACTTGTGCACAAAGGGGTAGGGAAAATTGCCGGATTTGTCTGCAGTGGTCCTTTATCGTGGCTAAACATACTCCTCCTCTTAGCCAATTTACTATTCTAAGGTTACATTATTGTATATTCACTTGGATCTACACAATCCCAAATATTATGGAACTCTTCCTTTGACACACCCACACACAATATTTACAACAAAGTCAAAGGACACTACCACAACAATCTGGTCTTCAAACTCGTACTCCCCACCTACCTTAAATCCAGTCCAAAATATAGCTCCATTAACAGTTACAGTTTCCCAAAAAAGACTTACTGGCTCTAAGTTGACTAGTTCTATTTCTTTCCATGAACATGTGCTTAATGAGTAAACTTCAACTTGATTCACCTCTGTGTCATAGTAATCAGCATAAGTTCTCACTATTTTATAATCTTTAACAATTGGACTGAACCCAAATCTTAAAGTGCAATTACCCTCAAAATCATCACTAGTTGGGCATCTAGGTACTTCTCTAACCTCTCTAGTTGCTGGATTCCACAATAATAAAATGGAAGAATGAGAGATACTATTATACTTGTCTATTTCAATACAAAGCAAGCCATTGATGGAACCGATGATTTTAGCGCAGGACAAGTCATCCGTCTCCAGGAATTCAAGGACCTGCAACTCGCGATTGAGCAAATATAAATGCATAGGATCATCTCTTCGATTCCGTTGCAGAAGAAGACAAGAGTTTTCATCAATGGAATGGTGGTGGAGGTGCTATGCGATGAGGAATGATGTCTTGATAAGATTTTTCCATTGTTTGGAATCACATTGAAATCGTATTAGGGATTTTACAGGAAGTCGTTTCAGAATGTCTATGATGATTTCTTCGGGAAGAAATTGCGTGTTGTCCTCCATTACCGTCTGCTTTATGGTGCTCGACTGAGAGGATAGAGCTTTACGCAGTGACCAAAGAGAGGCGTCGCGCGTTCTTAAATTTTGGAGGACAGGTTATGTTAGATAAAAATTATTTTAGGGAATAGATTTTAAAAAATAATTTTTAAAAAAAATTAGAAAGAATAGTTTTTTGAAAAACCATGATTACACCTCTAAACTATGGTTTTGAGGGTTAAAAACTATTCTGAAGAATTCGAGGATGTTTATGTGACTCACACAAAATAAACAGTTTTGAGAATCAAAAGCTATTATGCATTTTTAGACATGTTTTTCTACCTCTTTTATAAAACCATAGTTTTGGGGCCAAACTATAGTTTCCAAACTTCTCCCAAACATGTTTGAGAATACATTTTGAAAAATGAAAATATGTTTGGATAAACGTTGTAAAAGTAATTTTGGTAGAAAGTGGAAAAAAGGGAGGAATTACTGTAAGGTTCCATGTAAAAAAAATAATATCAACAAGGTCCCATTAACAACTAAAGTAGTTACCATTAACAACCTTTGAGGACCTTGCTGAAATTAATTCTTTTATTTGGGATTTTACAATAATTCCAAAAAAAATGAATACATATATTTACATATATTTTTTATTTTATATTATGATAAAATTAAGGAAAATATAAAATAATAAAAAATAGTTAAAAAGTCTCAGGTCGCAACTTAAACTTTTCACGTCTAAGTCATGACCTGGAGAATCCTAGGTTGTGACTTGTAATATTCATATCGGGATTTGTAATGTTAATGTCGTGACTTGAAATGCATTTTGATCAGAAGGAGCTTTTTTTCCCAAAGGGGGAGTGGATCCGAACCGACCCACAAAAAAAAAAGAGAAAAAAAGAAATGCATTTTGATCAGAAGGAGCTTTTTTCCCATTCTAGAGACAGAATGCATTTTGACCAAATCAGTTGCGAAATAACTCTTCTCTTTCCAAAATGCATTCCTCCCCAGAGAATGCATTTTTGACCCTAAACATGATTGCTAAACATGCTCTGTACTAGAAAAGTGTTTTTTTTTATTGATTTTTTCCCCTCGATAAATCACTTTTGTTTTATCCTTTTAGGTCAATATCTCTATGGATATTTATTTAAAATGTTATTCATAAAATAAAAACATCTAAAATGTTATCTCCAATATATAAGATAAATATAAAACATAGTTGATTTTATTTTAAGATTAAAGAAGTTAAATATTAATTTTTAAATATTTTATTTATTATTTTTATAAAATTAAGTTGTCTAACTTATAATTTAATATATAATTTAATTATGTATATAAATATATATTTTTAAGTAATGTATTTAATAGCTAGACTTTTCAATATTCTAAAAAAGTTAACCGGTTTTTATATAATGCTACGGAAATAGAATTACATATAAGTATTTTATGTTTGACTAAATAAATAACAAAATATGAGTAAAAAAATTTAACTCCCATTGCCCATAAGTGGGTTTGTTTGTAAATATTTAATATTTTCAATTTAATATTGAATTTTTTCATTAACTTAAAAATAAATAAAAAATATTTTTTTGTTTTTCTTATACATCAAATAAATATTTTTTTTGATAATGGATTACAAACCAAAAAGAAAAAATAATAGAAAATCTATGGTTTGAATAAAAAAATAGGGATTAAAAAAGGTTTGACTAGAGCTTTATTCAGATTCTAAAGTTAGTGAGAATTGGGAAAAAATCTCATATTGATAAATTAATTAGATAATAGGACTTGCATAATGTGGAGGTCAACTGAATTTGTATAAGGTAGAGCTTAGTTATGTATCATAAAAGTTTAATTGTATAGTGTTGAATATCATTTGCATATAAATTTAGTTGCATAAAATTTCCCAAAATACAAATGCAATGACCTTCTACATGATGTAAATACAACTGATCTTCACATTATACATGTTTCATTTTCCAGTTAATTTGTCAATATGAGATTTTTCTACAATTCTCCTTTAAAGTTGCAAGATATGCTGAAAAAAAAAAGATACTTGCTATAACTTATAAAGCTTAAAATGATAAATATATTTACAAATGAACCGAGCTAAGGATAAACTAATAAAATCCTACATCATGAACTATGTATCACACCATTAAATAATATTATTAACGAGAAATTTTCAAGCAATAGATTATTCTTTTATCTTACCAAAGTATTTTTTTTTAAGCCCAAAATATCCACCATTGATAATAGTAGTGACTGATTCTCTCACGTCGTAGACGGGTTTGGTGCTGGTCATGAGACCTCTATATGCAACATTAGGGATTGAACACTGACTTAATATTTAAGAAACCCAATTTAATGCTAATCGTGGTGGGCCTCATGGTTTTATCGAAGTCTCTCTTAGTAACAAAGAATATGTCATCTTTAAAAATATGTTTTTGTTGATATTTGAATTATATTCTACCAAGATTTTAGACTAATCTTTTTAGAAATAAAAGAGAAAAGGAGGAAATTTGCTTATTGATTTTCTCAAAAGTAAAAAGCATTTTATTCAATAATTTTTTTTGTTTTATTTTTTTTGCCAACATCTGTAAACCGATAAATAAACATTTAAATATTTCATACTAAATATTTTTTGTTGATATTGAATTATATTCTACCAAGATTTTAGACTAATCCTTTTAGAAATAAAAGGGAAAAGGAGAAAATTGTTTTTATTGATTTTCTCAAAAGAAAAATGTATTTTATTCAATAATTTTTGTTTGTTTTATTTTTTTTGGACAACATCTGTGAACCGATAAATAAACATTTAAATATTTCATACTAAATATTTTATGTTTGATTAAATAAATATTGAAATTTTAATATTAATATCATTTATCATTTATTTGAAAATTTCTCCTACTTTTCAAACAGTGTTTTATTTTTCTTATACATTAAATAAATATTAGTAACGAAAATTCTCAAATGCATATTTAATAAAAAAGAATATAGCATCTTTAAAAAAGTCTTTTTTTTTTATTGAAAATGTCCTATACTATCATCACAGACTAATTAAGTTGCTAAATAAAAAAATCTCTAATTAAGTTATTGACCCAATTTAAAATTTTAAAATGTGAATAAAATGGCTTTACTACCCTCTTCTAATTTTCAACCTCCCCTCTTTTCTTTTAATGTGAATAAAATGTCAATAAAAGATATCATAAAACATTCCCTGGTACGGTTATTAACAACATCTTTACATAGGGTGTCATATGCATGCTGACACTCCCTATATAAAGAGATCATGGCACTGAATACTTTCTTGTGTAAAGATTATCTTTCCTCTTCAACTAATTTTATACTATTTTCAATTTTTAATATAAGATCTATTTTGTATTGTATTTTCATAGTATATAATGAAATTGATGTGTTCATTTTCTTGCATCGTAACAATGGTTACTTCGATAGCTCTAACGACTTGCCTCCGACGCTTCATAAATTTTGGCAACCCCCACTTTCTAGAGAAAAGAATTGAAAAATAAATTGAGTTTTGGTTGGAGTGTGAAGATACTCTTTGGATTTAGAAGACAAAATTAAATTTTGCACATAAGAGATCGTAGCACTAAATTATATTCAAGTTAAAGGAATTGAATGGTGAATGGGTTACGGGGCAGGATAACTTGTCGAAGCTTGTAGAGGAGCATTTTTTGTTGTACTCATCTGGAAGTTCTTAGAAAATAAGTGACTAATGGGGAAATTGGTCTGGTGATTCAGCAACTCAGATTGGATTAGATGGATTTATTGGCGGATTCTTCCAGAAATATTGGCCTGTGATGAGAGAAGACATGCAGATATGCTCAATGTTCATACGTTTCTTTAAATCAAGAAGGCTCCCTGGATTTATGAATAAAACTTGTCATGTTAGTGCCGAAAACAAGTGCTGTTCAGATTTTGGGTGACAAAAGGCTTAGAAGCCTATGCAATATGGTATTACTATATTCAATCCTTAACATACCAGCCAATTAACTTTTTTTGAGAAAATTAAAGAAGTTAAATATTCTACTTAAAAATAATTATTTATGTGTATCATTAGATTATATAGTAATTTACATATGACGCGAATTGTTTGGAGAAAAGTGATAAAATACTTTAAAGTAATGTATTTAACTTCCTTAATGAAAAAAAAAAGTCAAATGGCTGTTAGAGCCGAAGGTAGTACAAAAATATAATAATTGCCAAGTTTATGTGCAATAGGTGTAAAAATATTTTGCCAGAATTGGACAGTCTTTCTTGTTCAGTTTGGAGGTTATACCAGTACTCTACTTCTAGTAGGCGATGGCATTGCCCATATTAGGGTCTTGATGAAGTATTGTCGAGTGAATTAGTAGAATTCAAAAAGGGCACGATAGACATTACTTTGAATTTGGAATCAAATTATGTTGGTGTTGTATTAATGGGTGACGGTTTGATGATACCAGAGGGAAGTTCTGTTAAAAGCAGCAGGAAGAATTGCTCGGATGCCAGTGAGGCTTTTTTGGGTTGTGTTATAAATGCCCTAGCTAAACCTATTGACGGTCGAGGGGGGATTTCAGCCTCTGAATCTCGGTTCATTGAATTGTCCACTCCCAATATTATTTCGAGATGTTCAGTATGAGAGCCTCTCCAAACAAGACTTATTGCTATTGATTCGATGATCTCTAAAGGGCGAGGTCAGCGAGAATTAATTATTAGGGATAGACAAACCGGTAAAACAGCAGTAGCCACGGGTACCATTCTCAGTCAACAATGTCGAAATGTAATGTGTGTTTATCAGTAGAGGATGGCCCTTTGTTTGCTAAGGCATTGAGGCCTAAGTACTGTTCATATGTGGAAGATGTCTGTATACATAGCAGATCTCAAGAGTCTTGGATTCTGCATAATATGGATAAATGGAAAGTGCAGAAGTTGTTTTGGATTGTATGATCCTGGTACTGTTAAAATAGCAGTGGGAATTAACTTCTCAACAGCTAATCAGAGGGACAAAATTTATCGGACAGGAAATAGTATAAGATCATGTAAGGTTTGGCATGGTGTGCAACTTTTTAGTCTGGAAGCTGATTAGGAATGACATTCCTACAAAACAGGCTCTTTGTGAGTTTGTGCTTTCTGTCAGGAGCACATAAAGCCAAGGCAGCATCTGTTTTTTTCCCCTTTTGTGTATGCATATCCAGAGTCTCATCGGTGGTTTCTAAGTTATAGTTTAGATCAGATATAGTGTTAGAAATTTTGAATTTGAGGAATGGTAATTAAGAATTTTGATGACAGAAGGGGAACAAACAGAGGGTTCAGGTTTGCAATTTACTATGCAGTATATGGTTCCAGATATATGAATGAACAGTGAGATATAAATTTTTTTTTTT
>QFDD01000285.1:0-40011 GCA_006871305.1 Vachellia collinsii | reverse complement strand
AACTTGAAATAGGCCGTGTATGTGTATTATTGAATATGTGGCTGTAATGGTTTTCCAAGTACCTGGGTTAAACTTGGATGATATAGTGAATTGTAAATCTCAGAGGAGTCTGAGGACTGGACGTAGGTCAGAGAGGACCGAACCAGGATAAATCTCTGTGTGCTTATTCTTCTTTCATCTCCATTTATTTCTAATGATTCCATTCTTACTCTATCCAATTTCATTATCTATTTTTATCAACTTATGATTTGGATATTTTGATTAATCAAGGTTTGGATAGAAAATTTTTGAAACACCCAATTCACCCCCTCTCTTGGGTGTCGGCCATCCTAACAAAGTTTAATTCTCCCATCATGGATATCTCAAACTCTCCCTACATTGTCTTGGCAAACTCTTGACAAAGATCATTGTTAGTGGCTCCAAATATAATATCATCAACGTATATTTGAACAATAAGCACATCAGAGTCAATTTATAAACATGATTCGGTTTGAAATGTCTTCAAAACCAGGAGGTTGTTCAACATATACCTCTTCCATAATAAAACCATTTAGAAAAGCACTCTTAACGTCCATTTGAAAAAGTTTAAAATCTTTGAGGTAAGCAAAGGCAAGAAGTACTCATATTGCTTCCAATCAAGCTACTGGTGCATAGTTTTCCTCATAATCAATCCCTTCTTCTTGATTATAACCTTTAGCCACCAGTCTAGCTTTGTTTATGATAATTACTGCTGATTCATCAAGTTTGTTCTTGAATACCCATTTTGTTACAATGACTGGATGGTCATTAGGATGGGGTACCAAGTCCTATACTTGCTTTCTTTCAAATTGATTTAATTCTTCTTCCATAGAAATAATCCAGTCATTGTCAGACAAAGCCTCTTCAACATTTTTGAGTTCTATCTCAGAAATAAAAGCTGAAAATTGAGCTTCATTTAGAAATTTTTTTCGTGTCTGTACACCTTCATTCACTTCTCAAATCACTTGATTGAGAGGGTGATTTCTGATGTATTTCCATGACTTTGGTTGAGAAGTTTGAAAATGTTCATCTGATGGATCCTCCTCAGGATCATTCTCTGATGAGGTTGCATTTTGAAATTCTTTTGAAATAATAATTTCATCATCTACCAAAGGTTTTGTCTGACGTTCAGTTTCAACAAACTTAATATGTATTGATTCCTCAACTACACAAGTACGTTTGTTAAATACTCTGTATGCTTTACTTCTATTTGAATAACCAAGAAATAAACCTTCATCAGATTTAGGATCGAATTTACCAATATTTTCTTTATTGTTGTTGTGAATGAAGCATTTGCTCCCGAAGATGTGAAGATGAGAGAGATTTGGCTTTCTTCCCTTGTACAGCTCATATGGTGTTTTTCCAAGTGATGATCTGCTGTAGGCCCTATTGGAGATGTAGCAAGTTGTGTTGATTGCATCAGCCCAGAAGACTTGTGACATTTGTTTCTCAATCATCATTGCCTGTGCCATGTTTGTCAAGACTCTGTTCTTTCTTTCTATCATTCCATTCTATTGTGGGGTTCTGGGAGCTGAGAAGTTCTGGTTGATTCCTTCGCCTTCACAATAGGTTGCAAAGTCTCCATTTTCAAATTCTCCTCTATGATCTATCCTAATTGACACAATAGACATACCTTTCACATTTTGGACCTTTTTGGCAACTATAACGAATAATTCAAAAGTTTCATTTTTAGATGATAAAACTAAATCATGTTTGATTAACTTGTCAAGTTGATTCATATTCACATGAGCTAGACATTTATGGCAAAGATAACTCTCATCAGCATGACTAATGAAACAAGAATTAGCAAAAGAATTTTCTAAGTCAAGAGTATAACAGTTACCATCCCTGGGTGCACGTAGCTGAATGTTTATCTTCTCCTTGTCAATGGACAAATCCTTTTTGTTGACAATGAAACATTCTTGTGAATCAAAGATGACCCAGTTGTCTCTGTCAGTGCTTTGGCTCACACTCAGCAAGTTATGACAAAGCCCTTCAACATGATATACATCATTTACTAGAATTCCATTTGTGTTGCCAATTTCACCAATCCTAGTGATTTTTCCGGATTGATTTCCTCCAAAGCTTACTTTTCCTTCATCCTTTGATTGTAAGTTGATAAATTTGCTCTTGTCCCCTATCATATGTCTTGAGCCTCCACTATCGATGTACCATTTGTTTGAGGTTATAGTTTTAGATATGCAAAGTTTGTTGGGTCCTTTAAGGTTAGTTTGATGAGTTTTAAACTCATTTGTTCTTTTGGGTATCCATTTATACTTCCCTAGAATTTTCCTTTTCTTAAAGTAACATGAAGTAGTTCTGTGACCTTTTCTGTTGCAATAATTACATAAAGCAAAAGGTTCAGAAGTATGTATAGATTTTTGGAAATATCTAAGATAGCTTTTACCTTCATCTCTTTTCTTTCCCTTTCTGTTATCACTAATTGGGTTATAACCTATTCCAGTTCGATCATTTACAACTTTCTAACTCTTTAAAATAACTTGCAACATTTCACTTCCTTTAGTAAACTTTTCTAGAGCCTTATTTAAACATTCATTTTCCTTTTTCAAAACTGGACACTCTAGACAATTTCCTGTGACTAACTTTGTTACGGGTTTTTCTAGTTCTTTAACCTTCTTCATTATGCTAGCTAATTCTTTGGCAAATTTAAGTAATTCAGTATGCATTTCATCATATTCTAAATGTAACTCATCATAAGTTGGTTCAACGATGATTAGCTCTTCTGTCTATGAGTTTTCTTGTTCTTAGGCCACGAGACAGATATTGGCTTCTTCCTCAGGTTCACTTTCTTCTTCTGATGAACTGTCTCCCCATATCCCAAATACAAATGCCTTCTTCTTTTTGAATGATTTGAACTTTTTCTTCTCTTTGCTTTGTTGGGCCAGTTGAGGACAGTCTGCTTTCATGTGGCTCAGTTTGTTGCATTCAAAGCAAATAATTTCTTTGCTGAAAGCACCTTTTTGAAATATTCTCGGAGGTTGATCTTTTCTATAGAGTTTCTTGAATCTCTGAACAACCATGGTCAGCTCTTCATCTTCCACTTCATCTTCTTCCTCAACCTCTATTTCAGGTTCCTTCTCTTTTATCGACTTGAGAGCTAGACTTTTCTTCTTTCTGTCTTCTATGCTAGATAGCTCCTTTTTAAAATTTTGTTTACTTTCATATTCTGCAAGACTTCCAAAAAGAGCAGCTACTGACATCATTGATTCTCCTCTTGATTCTTCTATGGCTGTGACTCTAGCTTCCCACTTGTCAGTGAGAATATTGAGAATCTTTTTCACTTGAGTACATTGGTTGTAGGTCTTTCCGAGGGTTGCCAATTTCTTAATGAGGTGAGTGTGTCTCATTTCAAATTCTACGATGGATTCTCCCTCTTTCATTCTGAGTAAATCATACTCAGTCGTGAGTGTTTTTACTCTTCCCTCCTTCACAGCTTCAGTTCCTTCATAGGCTATCTCCAATGCTTCCCACATGTGTTTAGCCGAAGGGAGTGTGCATATTCTGAAGAAGTCATCTTCATTTAAAGTAGCCTGCAACATTAAAACAACTTTCCTGTTAAGTAAAACTTTCTTTGAGTCTTGTTCATCAAACTCACTACAAGTTTTAGGAACAAGTACATCATCGACTTTCTTTTAAGGAAAAAAGTTCCCTAGTTCAAAAACATCCCATAAATCTACATCAGTAGCCAAAATAAAGTTTTGAAACTTGATTTACCAAAAAGAAAAGCGTTGGTTGTTAAACGCGGGAGGTCTAATGATAGATGCCCCATCACTGATAACATGCTCGCCAAATCCTGCCATTGATCGCTCTTAAGATCTTAAGTCCTTTATACAAGAGACCCGCTCTGATACCAAATGTTAGGATAGGATTTGACCAATAGGGGGTGAATTGGTCTAATTAATGTTCGCAAGCTTTTGAAAATAAACAAAGTGTGAAGAAAAATGAACACAGATTTATCCTGGTTTAGTCCACTTGACCTACGTTCAGTCTTTAGAATCCTCTGAGCTTTTCAAATCCACTAATCAAAGAATATTACAACAGCACAGAAGGAAGATTCTCCTCCTTCCTAACTCAATTCAACCCACTGACACTTTTGCTCGTGTCTTTCCCACTCTAGATTCTCTAATCTTGAGTTACTCTCACAGAATCAAAGTTTGTATAAGTATTTTCTACTTTCTCAGAATTAAATGATGAATACTGAAGCACTTATGACTGAGAGAATGAAAACAGAGGAGGTAGATGAAGAACAATAAATTTGATTTCCAGTAGTTACGTTCTCTTTTTTCTTGAACTTGAATGCTTATCCTTTTATAGTTGGAAAGCATTAATTATCCATTAGAGACATTATTGTTTTCGTTACTCTCATCTTCGTCGTTCAACTTCCCGTATTAAATGCTTCTCACATGAGGTATGGTTGTCTTTGAGATTTTGTCCATTGAATCCTTTTCCAATAAGGAAATCAGACGTTCCATACTCTGTTAATCATTAAAATAAATGAGCATTTAAGAAGGAAAGATTTGAGAATAAAGAAAAGCTTCTGACATTTTGAATCATTGTCAGTAAAAGCAAATTCGAGTGATAGACAACAAAACTCGAGTGTTTGAAGAAATAACAGTGAAGAATTCTGAACACTTTTGTTGTAACTTGAGTTTTGGAAGTAAAGTTCGAGAGTTCTCTCATAACTCGAGTGATTGAAGGGAAACTTGAGTGATTGGAAGTTTATTTGACACAATACATTCAATATTCATCGAGTTCTAATAAAAGTTTTGTCAATACTTGAGTTATAGAACTTAGAACTCGAGTTTACACATGTTTCTGTAAGCTAAAACATTTTATGTTCTTCGATACACGAGTTTCATACTCTAAAACTTCAAGTTTTAAATATTCGAAATTATAACTTTCATTGCTACTCGAGTTTCATTGGAAGTTTTGAGTTTAAAACAAGTTCACACCTCAAAACTCGAGTTTTGGTTCTCAGAACTCGAGTTGAATCAAAACTTTTGTTAAAACTTCAAGTTATTAAAGAAGTTTTGTAGTTCAAAGATTTTTCAGTCTTCGAAACTCTAGTTTTGTCTCCTAAAACTCGAGTTGTATCAAAAATTTTGTTGAAACCTCAAGTTGTGAAAGAAGTTTTGAGTCTCACTCTTCGAAACTCGAGTTTTGCTTCCCATAACTCGAGTTCCATCACAACTTTTGTTGAAACTTCAAGTTTTGAAAGAAGTTTTGTAGACTAAGGGATTTTTCAGAACCCGATACTCGAGTTCTGCAATGCATAACTCGAGTTTTCCCAATACTTCCATTAAAACTTGAGTTCTCTTGAAAGTTTTGATTTTCTAAAACAGTTTGAGCACTCAAAACTCGAGTTCTGTCGCACACAATTCGAATTGTGACAACACTTTTGTTAAAAGTTGAGTTCTACTGAGAGTTTTGGATTTCTGAAACTTGTTTCAATACTTGATACTCGAGTTTTGACTCACAGAACTCGAGTTTTGACAACACTCCCACCAAAACTTGAGTTCTTTTGAAAGTGTTGAGTTTTGAAAGCATTTTTACACAATGGAACTCGAGTATTCAACCTTATAACTCGAGTATTCTCAACACTTTCACTAAAAC
The DNA here is from genome assembly GCA_006871305.1 of Vachellia collinsii. Classification (NCBI taxonomy): domain Eukaryota; kingdom Viridiplantae; phylum Streptophyta; class Magnoliopsida; order Fabales; family Fabaceae; genus Vachellia; species Vachellia collinsii. Next base: position 34,359 of record QFDD01000285.1, on the reverse strand, counting down.
TCGAAGATTACTTAAAGTTTTGTGAAAACATTGAATTTTATCATAAGTTCAAAAACATAATTGTCATCATCAAAACATTATCTCAACACACTTTGCCATTGACTTTGAAGTTTTGTATGAGGGAGAAAAGACTAGGTATGTTACGATTATTCACCTACTCCTTCTTCCACACCTTCTCAACTGTTTGAAATGTTGAATGGAGTGTTTTTGGTCTACTGAAGGTGTAGTTCATGCGAGAAAAAGCAAGGTTAATATCTCATTTGTCATTAACCATGGATGCATTTGGATGTTGCCATAGCTTTCTTGTTGTTCCACTAGTGTTTCAAATTGCATATGCTAACAAATATATTTGGTTATTCTCTTAGTTTTTGCTAAATAGTTGAAGAAACACATAGGTCTAACTTAGTAGCATTTGATTATTAAAAGGAAGCTCTATTGGTTTTCATTATTTTCAATGACATCTTCCCTTTCTTTTCATTCGATACATGCTCCCTTTTAGCTTAACATTTGACAAGCATTTGAACCAATTGGGTACAAGCAACCAATGTCATCTAGGAGATTCTCACCTCTCACAGTCAATTCTCTGACAAGGGTACTCAACAAAGGTTCTTCACACGACATTGTGGATTCTATCAAAATATGTAATACTTGGAAGGCTCTTAGTACTTAAGTGGAAAGGTTGGAGTTTCAATTGGTTAGTGCTTATAACCTAGGTGATTCTTTAAATTATCAGCAAAGTCATGGTAAACTTTATCCAACTAGTTGAAATGGCACATACTCTTATCAATTACCACATGGGCAAAGTTCAGATAATGTTAATCAAGCACGTGTAAGTGGGTTTTGGAAGGAAGCTTGGTGCACAATCAAAAGAGCTCACACCAATATCGAGGCTATTCGAAGGGCTTCTGGATGAAATTGTGAACAAACAAAGTAAGCATGGTGGAAATTTTAGTGTAATCTATGGACACAAGAATGATAGTCCAGAGAGATTTTCTAATGGAACTGATCAGAATTTTGATGGGCTTCACTTGAATGATGGTGTAAATGTTTTCCAAAATAATTTGGTCATACAAAGAGGAATTTCTAATGCTAATTAAGGCCGAAGTAACACGAAAATGCACCAGAACCTAAGTAGGGTTGGTGTTAGTAATTCAAAGAGCCTTAACATCTAAATGCATTTGTTGAGAACCAAGATGGGTTCTGTGCTCAACAAAACCTATATGGCATAAGTGCAAGTCTAAGGAGTTCACATGCCTCTTGGATGAAGGGACCAATAGATTTGGCATATCATTCTAGTATGTTTAGCTCACAAGTTCTTTCTGAGCCTCTAGGAAACCTGTAAGGGAACATCTACCAAAACCTTAGTAGTTTTTCAGCAGTCAATAAAAATCAATTCCGATGGAGTAACAATATGTCTAATCAGTGTTACATAAGTTCTGGACAACTTCCACATAATGTAAAAGATAGTCAATATCCTCCAAATTTGCAAATAGTGTAGAGTTCAGCAATGGGTTCTCATCTATAAGATAATGCTAAAGCTTAGATGGAGTCAACTGTGACATCTGGTAGTAGTAGTCCATATAGGGGAATTCATGTGGAATTAGATAATTTTTTCTTGGAGGGCAAAGTGAAAGAAGCTGTAGACATTTTTGGGATTGTTGGAAAAGCAACGTATTCAAGTGGACTTGGCCCGATATTTGCAATTAATGCACCAAGGTGGGGAGGCTAAAGCTCTAGAAGAGGCAAAAATTATACACGAACATATTATAAGGTATCTGTCTCCTCTCAAGGTGAGCACATATAACAGAATATTAGAGATGTATTCAAAATGTGGTTCTATGGATGATGCATTCAAGGTGTTCAATAATATGTCACAGTGCAATTTGACAACTTGGGATACTATGATAACCTGGCTCACAAAGAATGAGCTTGCAAAAGATTCAATTGATTTATTTATGCAAACTTGATGGAATGCATGCAATATGCTGGGCGATATTGATGAGGGAATCCTGCATTTCAAGTCAATGAGCAAAAGTTATAGCATTGTATCGTTTATGGCTCATTGTGTCAATGTAGTTGACATGTTTGAAAGTGGTGGACATCTTGATGAAGCATTTAATTTTGTTGAAAATATGCTAGTGGAGTCTCTTTGAAATGGTGTAAATAATTTAAAATTTAGAGTTGACTCTTATGGCTTGTTTGGTTAAAGGGGAAGGGAGGGGAGCCCACCCCCTCATTTGGTTTGGAATTTTGGAAAGGAAAGGAGCCAAAATTTTGTCTCATCTTCCTTCCCCTCCTCTAATTTTGGTTTCCTCTAAAGGTGGAAACAGATCAGGTCACCCATTAGGAGATTAGGATTGACCTACATTTGACTTGTATATGCCTGGCCTATTAAGATGCAGGTGTAAGCACATGCTTTTTAATAAGCATATTTCATTTATTAGAAAGGGATGGAGGAAAGGGTATGAAATGATAGAGAAGGAAGTTACTTTGCTTTTTGGTTGAAGGGAAGGTGAATGATGGTATTTTTAGCAATATCTTATTTCGTTGAGGGAGGGGAGTGAAGGAGAAATAGTAACTTACTGTTTTACTTCTACATATTACTTTATATTTTTCATTTATATAAATTAATTTACACATTAACTCTAATTAATGCATTAATATTTTATTTAAAACAAATAAATATGATATTTTGAAAATGTAATAATATTTGTTAGACATTAATTACATTAATTTTAATTAATTTAAGAATAATATATTTAATTTACACATTAATTCCGTAGTAATACTTTTATTTATAATAAATAAAAACTATATTTTGAAAGGAAAAATATTTTTTATTTTGAATTTAATGTTATTTTTTATAATAATATATGTTTAGAATATTTAATTAATTTTTATTATATATTTTTAATGATAATTATATAATTTTTATTTTTAATTAATTGTACAGTAATATATTTTTAATTTATTTTTATTTTATCATAGTATATTTCTTAATTATAATAATTTTTTTCGAGGTATTGATGAAATAATAAAAAAACTATAAAGATAGAATTATCTCAAAATTCGGCTCTCTTCAAATGGAGGGGAGGGAAAGGTAATTTTTTGACCCCCTCTTTTCCAAAGTTTTAAACTAAACAAGTGGATGAGTCATTTTCCCTCCTCACCAACCAATATTTAAAGGTTTTTGGTAAAAGAACTTTACTAATACACCAACGATTTTCTTCCCATGTGTCTACAGTTTAAACCTATTTTATCAATAATTTTTGATAATTAATTATCTAATATTTATCCTAGATCAACAATTTTTAATAATTAATTATCTAATATCTACCCTAGGTTGATCTATGGGCTTCATCACTCATCAGTCTCAAAAGCAAGCTTCAAAGTTCCGACCTCCTGTCTGAACCCAGCGCCGTCACTGACCTTCGAATCGCGGCGCGTCCGATGCTCTGAATCTTCACTCGCCCAGTCGCCGCCACTGCTCAACTAGTCACCCCGCCTCCAACCTCTGTTCTTCACCCGCCGTCACTGGCCTCCGTTCTCCAATCTCCACCGTCGTCGCTGAACTCCGCCCGCGGAAGAGGCTGAGAGAAACCTACAAGGTACCATCACTGTCTGATTCAACTTTGTAAACGGGAACTAGCTTTTCTGTTTGCTTCAGATTTGACATTCATTCCCCCTCCCCTTCCTGGATTTCGCGTTATAGCACCTGTCTCGTTCAATTTTTTTTTTTTTTGTGTAAATATTACTGAGAATGAATCTCCTTCCTGGATTTCGACCTTATAAAGAAAAAAACGCAGCATCATGACGAATTTTTTCGGTTAAAAGATATAGCAAGTTAGAAATTTGCTTATATATAGTTCCCGTCTTCCTTAGCTGATTCTTTCTGCCGGTGTAGGCATTTATGATTTGTGAGGGGGTGGGGTAAGTGCTGCAAGTTAGAAATTTGCTTATATATGTGCGAGGGTTTTTCTTTTTTGGGCAGGGGGGGGGGGCTAAGTGTTGCAATCTATATTGGTTCTGCAATCTGAATTGCTATCTGTGCTTTATGATATAGAGCTAGAGTGGCAACCATAATTCCCCTTCTATAGTCTCTCCATGAATTCTCACTCCTCACATCTCCCAACCTGGCAACCTCAATTTCCCCATTCTGTATTTTTCTTAAAAAAAGTGCGGATTAAACCCCACAACATTCCCTTGCATGTTATTCATTGTTTGAGTTTGTCTGGATATGTTTTAATCAGTAATTAATTGTCCATTCAACTAGATGGACGTATTCTCAAGATGTTCGCTGTGGCTTTTTGTTGTTTCTTGGTTATCCCTGTGCATGATCATTGCAGCTAGTTGGGTCATTTACTCTGTTGCGTATTGATTTCATTAAACTAAGTGATAGCATCAAGGTTACAAGAGCAGAATAACTAAAGTGATACTCAGATGCTTACTGATTTCTGAAATTGTCTTGCAATTCCTAGTATAATCGATGCAATCTAGATTTGGGGTTCTTCTTGGGCATCGTTTGTGATTAATGCTCAAACTGCATCTTAAATTTCCTTTTAGGCATGGAGATGAGATCGTAATCTTTTCTCCTTTTCCTCTTTCTTTCTTTAATAATTTTCCTGTGTCAGATCAAATGGATCAGTCTTGTTCAGATGGGAAAGATTCACTTTAAAATCCATAAATGATAATGATTTCTTAGCCCTTCCTGGTTATATTTTTCACATATTTTTCTGCTCTCTCACCTGAACAGCGTTCCACTTTCAATATATCTATTTATTTATTTTTATATAGAAAATATTTTTGCTTGCTGCATAACTTAGGTCTCTTCGATTCACTCTGGGAGCTATTTATTGTACTGACTTATATAATACACGTTGCATATTAAATATAACATACACTGCTCCTAAATATATGTTGGTTCTTATATTATATATTGTCTCCATTACTATTTCTTAATTTATATATTTGTGTGTTTTTGCTCATGTATTGATATGCATTATGATTTTTCGCTTTGTTAGATGGACTAACTTGAATAGATTTTACTGGTGTGGCATTGTTTGAATTTTGCCAAAGAGCAATGGCTCTAATAGTGTGCTGTTGTGCAAGTATATGTCAATGAGGTTTGTTCTAAAAGGATAAGTTACAGTTTGAGTGGCATGAGAGAGAGGGTGCATGATGAAATAATGCGCCATCTAGTCGAAATATTATCCTAATGACTCTTGGAGCTTTCTTAGAATTGTATGGTATGTTAGAAAGAGAGGGTATTTTGCAGCCCACATGCTTTTCAAGTGTAGAAGAACAAGTTGCAAAAACTCTTTATATATTAACACAATGTGAAAAATCGTGAAGTCAATTTTTGGTTTGGGCATTCTGGTGGTGGGACAATTAGTCGCCATCTTCATATAGATTTGATGGTTATCATTGAGTTAGACAAAAAATTTGTTGCGCAACCTGATGGGTTGAGAATCTCTCCGGAAATTCAAAATGAGAGTAAGCTCTTTCCATATTTTAAAGATTGTGTTGGTGCTATAGATGGAACATATGTACATGTCAAGGTGTCTTCTGTAGATGCTCTTAGATATCATGGTGTGATGGAACACATATACTGAAAATATTCTATAATTCTTTTGAATTAGATGGTTCTCTAACTATTTGTTAAGATGCCTTTTGAATATTTTGGTAGATGCTCAAAAGGTATGACTTTTAAGTATTATTGATCACTTTGAATTTTTTGTTATTTGTTTGAAATAGGAATTTGAGCATGTTGTAATGATTTCTTGGTCCATAGACTTTTGAACATGGCCATGACTTTATAAAAACATGACTTATGAGGATTATTGACTTTTACATATTTTATTTATGCTAAAGATGGAATTTGTTAATTTTATTAATAAGATGTTGTGAGTAAAATCATGATGAACTAAGGTGAAATTAAAAGAAATTGAACAATTTTACTTGTGCTTTCCGAAAAATAATGAATTAATGGGCACAATAAAGCTTTTTATGGTTAAAAGATAAAATTTGTTAATTTAGTTTTTTAAAATATTTTATTTGACTAATTACAAATAAAAAATATTATTATATCATTTTATTATATGTATATTCAATATTAATTTATCTTGAAGCAAGTTTTAAATTAATTTATATGAGATAGGATTAAAAAGTTTAGGTATGTTACGGTGATTCACCTACTCCTTTCTCCACACCTTCTCAACCGTTTGACATGGTGAATTGAGTGTTTCTGGCCTGCTGAAGGCGCAGTTCAGGTGAGAAGAAGCAAGGTTAATATCTCATTTGTCATTAACCATGGATGCATTTGGACCTTGCCATAGTTTTTCTGTTGTTCCTCCAATGTTTCAAATTGCATATGTTGACAAATATATAGCTGCATATTAAAAAATGTATTTGTTTATTTTCTCAGTTTATGCTAAGTAGTTGGACAAAGACATAGGTCTAACTCAGTAGCGTTTGATGATTAAAAGGAAACTCTGTTGGTTTTCATTATTTTCAATGACATCTCTTTCTTTTCATCTTCTCTTTAACTTTTGTCAAGCATTTGAATCAGTTAGGTACGGGCAACCAATGTCATCTGGGAGATCCTCGCTAATCACAGTCAATTCTCTTACAAGGTTACTCAGCAAAGGTTCTTCACATGACATTGTGGATTCTATCAAAATCTGTAATACTTGGAAGACTCTCAGTACATACGCGGAAAGGTTGGATTTTCAATCAGTTAGTGCTTATGATGGAGATGATTCTCTAAACTATCAGCAAAGTCATGCTAAATTTTATCCTACCAGTCGAAATGGCACAAACTCTTATTGGTTACCACATGGGCAAAGTTTAGATAATGTTAATCAAGCACATGCAAGTGGGTATTGTGGAGGAAGTTCAGTACACAATCAGAAGAGCTCTCACCAATACCGGGGCTATTTCGAAGGTCTTCAAAATGAAATTGGGAACAAACAAAGTGAGCATGGCGGAAATTTTAGTGTTACTTATGAACACAAGAATGATAGTCCAGAGAGGATTTCTAGTGGAATTGATGAGACTTTTGATGGGTCTAACTTGAATAATGATGTAAATGTTTTCCAGAATAATTTGGTCAGACAAAGAGGAATTCCTGGAGGTAATTGTGGCCAAAATAACACAGAAATGCAGCAGAACCTAAATAGGGTTGATGTTAGTAATTCAAAAGGCTTTGGTAAGCATTTGAATGGATTTGTTGAGAACCAGAATGGGTTCTATGCTCAACAGAACCTAAATGGTGTGAGTGGAGATCTGGGGAGTTCATATGCCTCTTGGACTGAGGGACAAAGAGATAGGGCATATCATTCTAATACGTTTAGCTCACAGGTCCTTTCTAAGCCTCTGGGAAACCTAAAAGGGAACCTCAACCAAAACTTCAGCAATTTTCAGCAGGCACCAAATAATCAATTCCGATGGAGTGACAATATGTCTAATCAATGTAACCCAAATTCTGGACAATTTCCAGAGAATGTAAAAGACAGCCAATGTCCTCCCAATTTTCAAACAGTGCAGAGTTCAACAATTGGTGCACAATTATCAGATAATGCAAAAGTTGAGATGGAATCAGCTGAGGCATCTGGTAGTAGTGGTCCATATAGGGTATCCCTTGAGGAACTAGACAATTTTTGCATGGAGGGCAAAGTGAAAGAAGCTGTAGAAATTTTGGGATTGTTAGAAAAGCAGCGTATTCAAGTGGACTTAGCCCGATATTTGCAATTAATGCACCAATGTGGGGAGGCTAAAGCTCTAGAAGAAGCAAAAATTATACATGAACATATTGTAAGGTATCTGTCTCCTCTCAAGGTGAGCACATATAACAGAATATTAGAGATGTATTCAAAATGTGGTTCTATGGATGATGCATTCAAGGTGTTCAATAATATGTCACAGCACAATTTGACAACTTGGGATACAATGATAACCTGGCTCACAAAGAATGAGCTTGCAGAAGATTCAATTGATTTATTTACTCAATTCAAGAAAATGGGACTAAAACCTGATGGAAAAATGTTCATTGGTGTTTTTGCTGCATGCAATATGCTGGGTGATATTGATGAGGGAATCTTGCATTTCAAGTCAATGACCAAAAGTTATGGCATTGTACCGTCTATGGCTCATTATGTCTGTGTAGTTGACATGTTAGGAAGTGTTGGACATCTTGATGAAGCATTTCAGTTTGTTGAAAATATGCCAGTGGAGCCAAGTGCTGATGTATGGGAGACCTTGATGAATCATTGTAGAATTCATGGGAACATGGAGCTAGGGGATCGTTGTGCTGAATTAGTTGAGCAGTTAGACCCTTCTCGCTTAAATGAGCAATCTGAGGCTGGCCTTGTACCTGTGAAAACCTCAGACCTGGCAAAAGAGAAAGAGAAAAAGTTAGCGAACCAAAATCTTCTGGAAATAAGGAGCAGAGTGCATGAATATCGAGCAGGAGATACTTCTCATCCTGAGAATGATAAGATTTATGCTTTGCTTAGAAGCTTAAGGTCACAAATGAAAGAACTGGGCTATATTCCAGAAACAAGATTTGTGTTGCATGACATAGACCAAGAAGGCAAAGAGGAGGCTCTTCTTGCCCATAGTGAGAGACTTGCGGTTGGTTATGGTCTTCTAACCAGCTCTGCCCGTTCTCCTATCAGGGTTATCAAAAACCTCCGTTTTTGTGGTGATTGTCATAATGCTCTAAAGATTATTTCCAAGATTGTTGGCAGAGACCTCATCATTCGAGATGCTAAAAGGTTCCACCATTTCAGCGACGGGGTGTGCTCTTGCGGGGATTATTGGTGAACATCAAGAACTTGGTACTTTCCAACTTTGTAGAATTATAATTTCCTTTTTCTTTGTGCTGTGATACATAAATATAATGAAACCAAAAGGTTGTTTTTTGTGCAAATAATTTGTATTGGAGTAGTTGTAGTTAAAACTACTTCATGTACAAGATACAAACCAGACACTCTTGTCTCATCTTTTCAATGCACAAGACAGTTTGTTTGGTTTCTTAGCCAGTCTTACCCCCAGGACGAACTGAGGCTGCAAATCTAGGCATGGATTTTTGGAAAGATTAAGACAATATTTCATGAGTTACTATTGATGTGTTTGTAAACATGTCTCAACAAAAGCACCATCATGGTTGTGACAATGTTGTACATATTTCTAAACTCGCCTTGTTTTTACTTTCTTATTGGGCATTTGATAATTACTTGACCGTCTTATTTGGGAGTCATTATTTGAGAAAAGTCACTAAAATCTTGTTATGCAGGCGTCTTGTGGCCTAAATCATGATTGAATGGCATCTGTTGGATAGAGTCAGCAGTAACAAGCTTAGGGACAGAGATAAGGGATGTAAACATACATCTCACGGTTGCTAAGAGCAATGTTTTATATACACGAGGACATTTGGGGTTTATGAAGTCAGGCTCTTTGCTAGGAGAAACGTGAAGCACAACTGTTGGATGTTGAGTTAGAGAGATTGAGGTTGTTGTGTCATTCTGTATTGCAATTCCTTTTCCATCCTTGTATTTTGCATGTTGTATTGTGAGCTTGGATGGAAGCCCAAGTCTCTTGGGATAAGAAAAACTGTTATTTATTCAAGGGATAGCGTTGGTGGCAATTTTGATAAAAATGCTATAGAATGGAAATTTGCAAGGATGGATTCAAATAACCGGTGATCCATTCAGTTGAATAAAATGGTCCTCATTGATTGTTGATGCAAATAGTTTTAAAACATCAAATGGTGGTTTGATTTTGTTGTATTTTGCTACAATGCTGCCAAATGAGTTTAGCCAACCTTACTTGACCATTTTAAATTTTAATAGATGCTCATCATTTCTGTTGTTTTGGACGTTTTCTCCCATGGGCCGCATATGGGAGGAAACTGATTATGGCGGTGCCGCATTTTGACCGGAGCTGAAAGAAAGTATTAATCATTGAGCCGATAATTTATTGAAGGGACTACTCCTAACGTTATTTATTGCATATGTGATGTGTTCAGCTGATCGGAATAGTTTTTTTAAAAAATAAATATGTAAAACAAAGGGAGTGTTAACTAATTTACTTACTGCTACATAAACAATTTTGGTTGGCCTCTTTTGGCACTTCAAATTTTAAATGATTTAATCTGGCTTGAGATGGTCTAATCCATCTAATAAGTTGTTTGTCGTCGGTGACTGGTTTTATCAGACTTTATTTCGAAGATTGAAATTACAAGTTCAAATTTATATCTTTATTTATATTTCTTTGCATGATGATGATGCATCTCATCCAACGCCGGTGTCTCCATTCTAATTTACCTGAAAAATGTTGCAATTAATGCAAGGAAGATTTTAAGATCGTTCTTTTCTAAAAATAACGTCAATTAATTCAGCCATCGGAAAACCAGATTTAAGAATGACAATGAAATGACCTTAAACTTTTTTTTTTACCGCACTGATGACAAGGGTGTGCTGTCTACTCTAAGACATCAGCCAACCAATGAATTGAAACTTGAATGCGAATAAAGCCCACGCTCCAGTCCGCGATTGACACTTGACTAATACCATCATTCTGAAATCGGGAGCCCCACCTTGGACTGTGATTTTCAGTTTTACCCCCAGAAAGGAGTGGTGAACGAACAAATAGAAGCCCCAGTGAAGCTATCAAAACTCTGGTTTGATCATCGACCTTTTTGCTGGATTTAGGACCCACTATCGTTTCTGGGTTCATTATAGTAACTAAATTAGATCTCATAGGCTTGTATTAAACATGGGTACCCCTCAATCCTAACCGCTGCTCTATGCATTTCTATCAGAAACGGTAATCTAATTTCGATCACATGGGTTGATCATCTTTCACTTCATTGAAACGTTCCATCAATTTTGCAAACGATATCGAGCGGAGTTGATTTTGCCAAAGAGCGATCGTGTGTATATGATGAGAGTGTATAATGCTTGGATATTGATTTTGTTGATGGAGGCATGTCACTATCAGATCCAAGTCGTTAATCCTGATGCTTCCTATTTTGCCCTTTGGCATTTTGAGTACTCAATCAGAATTAGAATTGAGCATAAAACTTCCTTAAAATGCATTTTTGATTTGATGCCATTTAATTAAGTCACGATCAGATTTCTTCACAACATGTGGATGCATGCGCTAATCTCTATGTTTACGGAAAAAGCTGGTTAACTTTATTGACCAATTATTGTGGTCGCTGGCAACGGAGTTTGAAGACCTTGTGACCTCGCCAAAATAGTGTTCTCTAATTCAGGTAACAGCCAGTGTGTGGTATTGGTCGCATGATATTTGCTTGACCATCTTTGTGTTACTGCTTAAATCTTACAGTTACTGGCAGCTGTATGATTTTTCCTATTAAATAAGGAAGGTATTCAAAAGCTAGAGAGGTATCCAAACCTGTTGGTTACGTGAGAGAACCTAGTAATGTACGAAGAATCCTTAAAAGTAAATGCTGCCTTACCACACGATGGAGATTAATTGAAAGTTGTGATTGGAGAATCATAGTAAACGGTTTATTTTATCATTCAAAATTGACTTTTAACTTAATGAACTTTCTTACCTTTTCCTATTTAGCTTATGCTAAGTATTTGGAATCGAATTATTTGCAGCATTTCAAGACAATATATGTGACATTAAAATAAGATAATTATGGAAATGGAAATGATATCTATAAAAAAAATATTAAATAGGATTGGAGAAGAGACAAATGTGAAATTTTCAAGAAAACAAATTAGCAAATAAAATATAAGGAAGATTGAGATAGGGTACTAAATCAAAGGAATGTGAAGATTATATAAGAAAGAGAATATTTATCAAATCTTATCTCTATGAGATTGAGCCTCCTTTCAACCTTTGTTTTTTTTTTTTTGCTCTCTCTCTCTCTCTCATATATTTAATTTGTCGGCTTTTTTTTTTCTTTGTAGCACGTTGCTTTTTGCCTCAATCTGATCTATAATTCAAGCAAAAGAGACAAAATGAGTATTTTAATTTTAATTTTTTTGAAGAAAACAGTTAGTATGGAATATAGAAGGATGGAGCAAAGATAAGAAGGAATAGAAATGAATAATACAACCTGCTAGAGACAATATAACTTAGATCCCAAATGATACGGAAGGGCACAAGGAACTTGAAATCTTCCTATAGATCTCAACAATATCTCACAAAAACACCATAAGATATTCTATCCAGAATACATATAACCCAAATAGTAAGGTATTTAATCCACAACACTAAAGAACAAGTAGTGCATAGAAAGGGTATTTATAACTCACTGAAACTGGCTCTAACTAGAACTCTAATTGAGTAGAACTATTAAAAAACTAATTGTTTAATCTAAAAGCCTAAAAGGATATTGGTAAATAATGTGAGACAAATTAGATCATGGATGACAAATTTAATTATCAAGGACAAAATAATATTTTGAGCTTTATAAGATACTCCTAATAAATAATTAAAACAAATATACAATAAGACAAATAACCTAAAATTCATTCTGAAACCTACTTGGGTTTAAGTACTTACTTGAATGTTCAGCCCAGAGAAACACGCCAAACAATTAAGTCAAACAGAAGACTCAACAACTTGGACCTTGAATGAGCCTCTTGTAATACCATTTTAAAGTTATTTAGTCATTTGGAAGCTCTTACACTTCTTCTAAGATGGAAAGTATTGTTGGGCTTGTCTCTACATTTTTAGCTTCAGCCTCCATATCAAATGTCTCTTATCAAAACTTGTAAAGCCTCATTAATCAGTTTGCTTCTTCAACGTGTCATTGAGCTTCTAATGTCCAGCAAGAGGTGAATAGCATCATGTAGGATATGAATTATATTCTTGATTCCCATTAAAACCACTTTTTGGCTCTCCCCTGCAAGGAATAAGGGAAAAGCTAGAGGTAAATAACATCATTTGGCACTCAATTTTGCTTACAAGAATCACGAACACAAGAAATTGCACCGGATGTCTGTTTGGATCTTCAACGTTAGTTCTTGTGAATTGATCATTTAATTGAGGCATCTTAAGCATTATTTATTTTATCTTGAATTTTTTTTCTTGAATTGTAGGAACTCAAATTCCAGATTGATACCCTCAAGATTGCCTACCCATAAAGTCATTGACACCTAATCAATAGTTTTCATGTTGAGCCATCTCCGCGCTAATAACATCTACAGTACACCTTGCTTATCTTGATTGATATCTGTGTTGTCGCGGCTAACATTTCTTCAAGGCTCCTTGTCCAGAGTCGGGTCTCTGTGGCTTTGCATTGGCGGAGCATATACTTGAAAAGAAAAATAATTTCCAAGAGTATCAAACTAATTAAAGGGACCAAAAATATAAAATAAGATAATAATAAAAGTTGCTCAAACTAAAACTATTAAAATATATTTAATCTAATTATCAATTGCCTTAAATTCTTCAAAAGCTTAATGCTACTAAAATTTAATTATGCATCACAAATATACGGGTTGTGAAAATAGTGTGGTAAATCAAGGTCGATCTCACAAAAACTAAATTTGGTAGGTAAATAGTCACTAAAAATTTAAATTTTATTTAAGTTGAGCAAATCAAAATAAAAAAGATTAAATGTAAATTCAAATAATTTAAATATCAAATCTAAAAATCTATAAAATCACAATTGACAAAACCATTTAGAGTGGCTAATTTGTTCTTTAAGTTTTAAATCATATAATTACTCAAATAAATATATTTAAATTTTAACTTGTTAATTTAGAGTATAAATATATGTAAGTGTCTTTCGATCACCTACACCACTCTCAAATTAAAATTGTTATTTCTAACATAGCTAGTCAAGATGCATTAAAGAAATCAGTTTCATTCTAATATGATTAGATGAGTCCAGTATGTATATTTCTATTCTAATGGAAAATTATAATAAATTCTAATCTAACATTACACAATCTAAAGTCCAATTAAGTTCCTTTTCCCTTAATTTAAATTCCCCAAATTCATTCTCAATGTTGATCAAGCACTAAGTAGATAATATATTATAGAACTAAATAAACAAAATTAAAATTAAATATATTTAAATGGTTAAAATATACCCAAATCCTTATATTAGTTCACAACTGTAATACCTTACTTATTACCTCTTTTATCTCCATTAGAGATCAATAATGAACTACCTAATCATCTTTACAACCATTGAAACGGCCAAACAAGTGCATTGAAAAATTTTCGATCGAGTTACTGTTCATTGGTCATCTATTCACTTGGTAAATTCTAAAATTTTAGTTAACTTTAAAAATTCATAACTAATTATAGAAAAATTTAAATTGAGTGTTTCAAATCTCTAAATGAAGATTATTAGATTCTATACAAGGTAAAAATATCAATTTGTTCAATTACTTGTCCAATTAATATAATTTATTATGTGAAGTTCTACTGTTCATATGCTAAATTTTCAATTTTCCAGTTTCTTGCCTCAACTTTGGAAAACTATAACATTTTGCAAAAAATTCCAAATCTAGCAAACTTAGACTCATTTTGAAGCTTGACATATGAACTATTTTGCTAGAAAATTTCAGATCAATTGGACTTCATTTATTATTTTCTTTATAGCCTCAAGTTACAGTTTTAGTAAGGGTGTTGGACCATTTTTCTAATTTTAACCTTTCCAAATTATTAACTTTGCATGCATGCATGCTTCCAATCAACATAAATAATCAATATTTCTAACATAACTACTTGGCATTATCTATACTTGGAATGTATAGGTTTATCATACAATAATTCCACATTTAACATAACATAATATTTTCAACTTAAAACTTCTCATTTATACATTTTATGCCATTTTGGACTTATATCTTCCACTTAAGTCTTCATCTCCTTGCTTGGCTTTGCTTGAGCTTTGACCTAGAAGGTTATGTTTTTGGGGAGAATGAGATTCTTGGAATATCAATAACAAAAGTCATTGACACATACATTAACATGCATGATTATCATTTATTTTCTATCTTACAATGTATGGACATATTATGATGCAATTTGAAAACACTTTGCATATAGCCATTATATGTCAAAAGCACAACTTCACATGTTCACATAGCATATAAATAGCATGCAAAATAGCATAATAAATAAACAACAATCAATGATAATATTAATGTAAAAGTTTGTAACTTTACTACCTTAGTTTTTTAATTTGTCCCTTGACTTTGTTGGCTTCCCTCTAACACTTTGAAGATTTTCCTTTGCACTTAAACTCATAAACATAATATAAAGTATTTTGTATCAACATTAGGGCATTTCCCTTGCATTATGACATCTAAAAAAAATCCATGAAACTCAATATTGGCAATTTAAACCCTTAAACTTCTAAATTTTTAATTTTGATTATTATGCTTCCAAAATTATTTTCTCACTTCTACCCTACATAATTTTTCATTTGACATCAATTGGAAGTATCAAAATCACACTCCTTCCCTTCAAAAAAGGTCTAACTGAATCAATGTATAGATACGGGTTTTGTGATTTTTCAAACTTTCTTGTTACATACTTGCATAATCTTGATCTTAAACCTCTTTCTATGCATTATTTGACACAAAACACTCCTTCTACATACAAGAGGATTTTCGTGCAGCACCTCCCCTAGGGTTTTAAGATGCCAAAAATTCATATACTACTCAAACCGTCACAAAGTAACTACTAATCAACTCCAAATCATGCATAGAGTTGTTTTGTAACAATTATTTGATCTAAATCCCTCTCTTTCTAATTTTTCTCTCTCAAGACCAAAACTTTCAGCAGCAAAATCCCACCATGAACCACAAAAATAAAACCATAAAATTAGGGGGAAGGTTTAGAATCATAAAATAGAAAAGATTTCATGCATAAATTAACCTTTACCTTGAACTTGTGGCTTGAAATCTCTTTTCTTGCTCTTCCTCCTCTTCACGCCACTCCTCCCTCTTGGTTGTGTTTTGTTGCATATTTTGGGTGGAGAAGACTAAATAAAAAGATGAGAACATGTATTAATTCATGTGGGACCTGTCCGGACTGATAAAGTAATTTTATACTGATATTTTCTACCACTTCTCTATAATATTTTGTTAGGATCGGATTTGACCAAGAGGGGGGTGAATTGGTCTAACAAAATTTTCACAAACTTTGAAAGAAAAACAGAGTATGAGAGAAAGTGACGCAAAGATTTATCCTGGTTCGGTCCTCTTGACCTACGTCCAGTCCTCAGAACCCTCTGAGCTTTTCAAATCCACTAATCACAAAAGATTACAATCAAACAGAAGAATGACTCTCCCCCTTCCTAACTCAAACTAACCCACAGACACTTTTACTCGTGTCTAAACCAACTCAAGATTCTCCAACCTTGAGCAACTCTCTCAAATTCAATAAATGAAAAAGAATATTCTCCTTTATGAGAATTTAATGATAATCACTGAAGCTCTTAAATGAGAGTATGAAAAACAGAGTATGTAGCTGAAGCGTAATAAATTTTCTTTCTCGTATGTACGTTCTCTATCTTCTGAGATTTGAATGCTTCACCTTTTATAGGTGAGAAGATTAAATATCCGTTAGAGACATTAATGTTTCTGTTAGACCCATTGTCTTCGTTCACCTTCTCGCATTGAATGCGCCTGCGTGCTTCTGACAGTAGGTAAATGAAATTCTGAGATTTTGTCCGTTGAATCTCTTTTTGTTCAGGCAATCAGAACTTCATTCCCTGCTAATAAATAAGTCAGATAAGCATTTATGATGGTAGGTATGATTCAAATAATCGTTGCATGAAAAAGGAAAGATTTTGGGATCAGTTTAAAGTTCCTGACACGCTGCGTAACTGTCAGAAATTGAAACTCGAGTTTTGTCTCTTCATAACTCGAGTTATTGAAGAATTTTCAAAGTAGAAGTCTCATAACTTTTGTTGCAACTCGAGTTTCAATAAGAGTTTTGATAAAACTTGAGTTGTGAACCTTATAACTCGGGTTTCCAGAAATTCTAGTGAGCCAAAATGCTTTGTGCTCTTCGAGACTCGAGTTTCATTAGACAAAACTTCAAGTTTTGACACTTTTCAAATCATAACTTTCATTGCAACTCGAGTTTCCTTGAGAGTTTTGAGTCATAACATGTTTTCTCTTCGAAACTCGGGTTTTGTATCATGAAACTTCAAGTTATAGGTATTTCAAAACAAAACTTTTATGTATAACTCGAGTTTCATTAGAAGTTTCAGGTTTAAAAGGATTTTCTTCTCGAAACTCGAGTTTCAATACTCAGAACTTGAGTTATATGAAAACTCTTAATGAAAACTTGAAGTTTGGAAAGAAGTTTTGGAGTTTAGAAATTTTCCTCAGCCCGAAACTCGAGTTCTGTAAACCCAAAACTCGAGTTATGCCATAACTTTTGCTTAAACTTCAGGTTGAGAAGGAAGCCTCGTTTCTCTCTCTTCGAAAGTCGAGTTCTGAAACTCATAACTCGAGTTCCAGCAAAACTTTTATTGAAAACTTCAAGTTCTGGAAGGAAGTTTCGTTTTTCAAAATCACTTGAGAGCCCGAAACTCGAGTTCTATAAAATAAAACTCGAGTTTTGCCAAAACTTCCAACATAACTTGAGTTTTCACTGAGAGTTCTGATTTTCTAAAACATTTCCAATGATCGAAACTCGAGTTCTAAAACATGGAACTCGAGTTTTGAGATAACATTTACTCAAACTCGAGTTCTTCTGAGAGTTTTGCATTTCTAAAATCTTTTTCAAAACCCGAGACTCGAGTTTTGACTCTCAGAACTCGAGTTTTGATATAACTCGAATCAAAACTTGAGTTCTCTTGAAAGTTTGAGATTTTAAACACATTTTTAAACAC
This sequence comes from Vachellia collinsii, assembly GCA_006871305.1. NCBI lineage: Eukaryota > Viridiplantae > Streptophyta > Magnoliopsida > Fabales > Fabaceae > Vachellia > Vachellia collinsii. Next base: position 16,505 of record QFDD01000285.1, on the reverse strand, counting down.
TGTAACTTGAGTTCTAAAGTACATAACTCGAGTTCTCTCAAAGATTTCATTAAAAACTTGAAGTTTTCTAAAACTTTATGAAAACCAATAATCAAAACATAATTTCAAAAACATATTTGTCATCATCAAAACATTATCTCAACATATTTTTTCTCTCTCTTTTCCTCTTGAAATATGACCATTATAAGTGGCAATTTCATGCCCCCACAACTTCTTTTACAAAAGCTTTATGTTCCATAAAGTTATTTTATGACACCGGAAATGTTTTCTGTAAACCCCTAATCACCTGACTTATCTAGGGTCATTAAAAATTCTCTAAATTCATCTGATACTCTAATGATTTTTCCTTACCTCATTGTACTTCTAGAATTGTCTTTAATTAACTGTTGAAAAAACCGTAATTCAGGGTTTTCAAGGCCTCTTTCTTTTGATGTCAAGAAACTGCCTGATTTTCTCTTGAAAATAATTTTATCAATTACTACAATTTCCAAGCTATTTTCCCCTATTCTAAAATCAGATATATGAGGCTTCTGGATATTTTAAATAATTATATTTAATTATTTATTTATTAAATATTCAAACATTAAATAACCTTTCGTAAAGGTTATTTTTGTCATTCTGACCTAAACAGGGCCTTAATTACTTATTAGTGATTTTTTCTCTATCTTTTGAAACTCTGTAAAATTTTCTGATATTTTGGTCAAACTTTGACCAAAACACCCTTTGACTTTTCTTAATTTACTAAAATATTATTGAATTACATAAATGACAATTTGGTCCTTCATTTTTCAAAATTCCACTTTAGTCCCATTTTTAGAATGATCCTTATGGCCTTGAATTTTCAAAATAACACTTTAGTCTCTTACTTTTTAAAAATGATTATTTTACCTTACTTTTCTACGTTTGACATAATGACATTTTTATTCTTCTTTTTCTTTCATCATGCGAACTTTTAATTAATCTTTAGCTATTTGTTTAACCTTTATATCCAGTTATCGAAAATCTAAATATTACAACAGCTACTCTAAATCTAAAGAAAGTCAGCTACATATGGCTTTAATAAAATCCATCTCAATAGTAATACTCAGATTTCGGAAAACCATAAATTAAAGGAAGATGAAGCCGATGATGAGAACGAATTCTCCCCAGGCGGTGCGCTCCTCGTCTTGAGTATTTTTCTCCCTCAGCTCTCAGGATGACGCTTTGATCAGGCGGCCTTTTCTGTGTGTCTGTTATGGTCATGTGCAATTCCTCCTCAAGATTTTCCCTTTTCTTTTTGACATTTTATTTGCCAAGATCTTCTCTTTAATCTGTCACCTCCTTAAAAAACAAGATAAAAAATAATAAAAGAAAGAAAATAAAACTAAACGAAATCAAAACTGAATAAACTAAACATAATCAAAACTTAATCTTTTTTCTTTCTAAAAACTTTAAATTATTATTATCTACTATGATTATAATGAATCCCTATACAATAATGCACCACTAGATATCTTTATTATTTTCAACTCAAAATCTTCTAAAATTATACTGATAACTCTTCAAATATATCTAAAATATATTTTAAATATACTAAAAATTAGAGAGTTATCATATGGGGTCCAAGATTTTCAATTGAGGTACTATCTAATACCACATGTTGATCTCTCTAGCCATTGCTCTTTATTTGAAGTAGATTTTGGTTAAAGACTTGTGCTGATAACATGTTATGAAATTAATGAAAAGTGCAAAGAAGAAAATTAGAAACCATGATGAAATCATTCTTTTTCACTATATGAAGTACAATATATATATATATATAAAAGGGATGCTTTCCATTTAAAAGCATAATTTTATAATATTAGGGTAAATCAATTTTATGATTATAGGAGATAATAGAGGGACATAAGGGATCATGAGGAGATAATAGAGGGACATCCACGTAATATTCATAACAATTTGGAATTTGTACTCAATATTTATTTATTGGTAAAAAAATTACATTTATGTACAAAATCATTATATAAATATGATAGTTCTTTAAAAACTTTAAAATCATTTAATAATCTAAAAAAGACTTTCCACAGCAACAAAAATAGTAACCGCTAAAACCATAACTTTCATCTGCAACTAGACAAAGTTGCTGCTGAAAATTGTAACTTTCAGCAACGACCACATCCACTAAAACCATACCATTTTGCCACAACAAAGAATGTAGCTGCTCAAAAGTTACACCTTTCAGCAGTGACAAGAATAATTGTCACTAATACTAATACTTTTAGCAATGACTATTTGTTATCGTTATCAAAAGTAATACCTTCAATAGTAACTTTAAGTGTCACCACTGAAATGTTCAGTTTTCAATAGCGACCTTAAATATTTTGGGGAAATTACTATAAAGTCTCATACAAGAGAATTAATATTAGAAAGGTCCTAAGAAATTGTTAATGAGTAACTTAAGTTGTCAATGGTAACTGCTTGAGTTGTCAATGAGACTTTTCTGATATTAATTCTTTTGCATAGAACTTTATAGTAATTTCCCCAAATGTTTTTGCTGAAAGCAGAATTTTGAGTGGCAACTTTATACATCGCTGCTAAAAATCATTATTGAAAGTTATTTTTTAATTTTTTTTTTGTAGTGTTGTCCAAAGAGAATGAACCAACGTAGCCCTCACAACATATCACATTAGAAGTATTGATCTCATTGCTCTTTTATGAGCTCATTAATTTTTTTTTGTTTCAAATATTTATATGACATTTTTAGGGAATTATTAAATTAAAGAAAATTAAATTTTTTATTTTTTCAACTTATGCTTTAACTTCCTCTCAATTATTTAGCCTACGGTTTCCCATTTTCATTCTTGATGATAATTTTCAAATTAAATAACAACAAATATTCGTTTTCCTATGAATATTTTATGCATTTTTATATAAGACCTTCTTTATTTCAAACATTCCGGTGGCATTTTTTTTAGTGAATTATTAAATTAAAGAATATTGAGTTTTTAAATTTTTGCACATATGCTTAACTTTCTTTCTCATTTATATTATTGATAAATGTTGCCAAATTAAATTACACGGTTGATTTCTGAGGCCTATTTTAAGTTTGAAATTAAGACTCAAAATAAAAAATTTATTGTATGCATGTAGAGACCAAAGCAAGCTTTACCGTATGTCTCATAGATAGAGTAACTAAGAGAGAATGAACATAAGGCCCCCAGTGTGTCACATAATTTGTTTTGATCCCATAACAAAAAACCAGTTTTACTATGGATTTGTTTTATGTATTTTAAACTTAATACCTTCATTATTTGAAATATTTTGTGGCATTTTTAGGGAATTATTATATTAAAGATATCAAATTCTCAATGTATTCAAGTATGCTTTAGCTTCGCCCCAGTAGTCGGTCAATGGTGATTTTTAATTTACATTCTTGACGGCTATTATCAAATTAAATTACATCGGTGATTTGTCGGGTGTATTTTCTTTTTTTGATGAAAAAGACAAGATTACCCATATTTTGGAAAACCAGCCAAATTTTAGCTTATGATATATTTGATAACCTTTGAAAAGTGCTTCTAAAAGCATTTTTATGTAAGTCGAGATAAAACTTCTCTCACATACTTATTTCGGATTGCGTAAAAGCACTTTTAAAAGCTATTCCCAAATATGATCTATATGTCAAATAACCTTTGCTCCAACAAATCCGCGCACCACAACGCTTCCCTGTTAACATGATGGATCTCAAGATTCCAATTAGAAACATCGATAATGTAGTATAATCCTTCAAAGGGTGTATTTTAAATTTCAAAGTAGTACAGTACCGCCCAATGCGAGGTGAGAATCTAGCAAACAATTTTTTTTGTATCGCTCTGTGCGACATCTCAAAGTGAGTGTGGATAGCATTTATAATTTTATTATATTAATGCAATATATATGAACAACGCATAAGGCAACTTCTAACAACTGTCGTTGAAGGCTGAAGACAAAACTTTCATGAGTGACTTTTTTTAATCGTCGTTGAAGTCAAGATTTTGGACGGCCACTTTTTCATTCGCGTCTAACGATTTTGTTATTATCAAAAAATGTTGAAATGTTCTCTGATGTGAGGAGATGTTAAAGCAAGAACGAGAAGGTTTAGATTTGTGTCAGATTGAAAATTGCATGGCTTCTATAGCAGGCATAACAAAGGGCCATGTTAGAAAGCAAGATGGGATACCATGGAAAGTGGACAACTGTAAAAAAAAAAAGGGCTTGAAAAATATTAATTTTAGATTATGATATAAATCCAACAAACAAAGCCTCTAACGTTGTGTACCAAAAGGTCTTTTTATAATTTAACAATCTACTGTTAATGACAATTAGTTTCATTGTTAATAGCTCACTACAAAAAATTAATTTTCAGCGGGTACTAAAAAGTCACTACTAAAAACTTTCAACAATGACTTGTCATTGCTGAAAAGTAAATCCTGTAGTGATTGTTACTGAAATTATTGATAACGACAAAAGTTATAGTTGAAAGTAAAGTGTCACAATTATTAAAAAATAATAATTCCAATGCCACATCACCACCGATCTCTACTCACCATGTGTCGTTATATATATATATATACTATCTCACCTATGCTATATGTTACCACACATATACTGGTTTTTTTTTTTTACCAAAATGCTATGAATAGTAATCTTAATTACCAAAATACTACACTCAAACAATTTTACCAATATATTACAATCAAACTCGTTCTTGGGGTGAACAAGTTTGACATTTGTTGAACTCGTTCACACCTTGAACGAGTTCAACAATTTTTCGTTTTTTTTTTGGGAAAAAACCTGCCAGTTTGGTTTTAATTTTCTTTTCTTTTTTTTTTTGAAAACAAGATAAAGTTGAGCGTGTTTCAAGAGGGGAAGTGCAATTTTTTTTTTTTTTATAAAAAGATGCCAAACTTGTTCACACCCTTTGGCAAAATATTTTTTTTTAAAACATGATTAAAAAAATAAAGTCATTAGAATTGTATATTTTTTTATTGACCTAAATTCTGCTTTTCCCCTTTTGTAGCCTTGAATCTGGATAAAATCATATAAGATAGTGAAAGTTTTTTTAAAGAACATGCCAACATATTTTTTTTAAAAAAATTTTTTTTTTTGAAACTTTTCCAAATTTTTTTAAAAAGGAATTTATTTAAAAAAGGGAGATATTAAAATTTATTTTCCTTAAAAAAACAATTAGCCTCCTTTTTAATACTTTTTTGTTTTTCATTTTTTATAATATTGGATAAAAAAGTAGACATGAAAATGAAGGGCTAGTGCATTTACAATTTCTTCTCTCTCTCTCTTTTAAATTACAAAAGGCAAATGAATGAATTTGAAATTAAAAAATCACTTTTGTTTTGATTTAATGTCCCCTTCCTCTCTCCTCTGTCCCTAATAATCGACAATGATATTATTAGATAATAAATGTATAATATGTTCCATGATTAGAATAAATGATATAAAGAAAATAAATAATTGAAGACTATTCATTAATAAAAAAAAAAGAAAGGCTTGATTTTTTTTGCTTAAAAAGAAGAGATTCCTTAACCTGACAAATAGTGACTTCCAATATCACCTCTTGTTCTCCTACTCATACGTCGTGGTCGTTGCTGCAAGTTACCCTCTTCATCAGGTTGTTGAAGACTTCATGAGAGAGGAAGGGGACATTAAATTAAAACAAAAGTGATTTTTCAATTTCAAATTCATTCACTTGCCTTTTGTAATTTAAAAGAGAGAGAGGAGAAATTGTAAATACACTGGCTTTCATTTTTCATGTCTACCTTTTTATCCAATATTATAAAAAAAATGGAAAACAAAAAAATCATTAAAAAGGGGGCTAATTGTTTTTTTAAGGCAAATAAATTTTCATATCTCCCTTATTTTTAAATAAATTCCTTTTTAAAAAATTTGGAAATGTTTCAAAAATTGTTTTCTTTTAAAAAGATATGTTGGCATGTTCTTTAAAAAAATTTCACTATCTTATATGATTTTATCCGGATTCAAGGCTACAAAAGTGGGAAATCAGAATTTAGGTCAATAAAAAATATAAACAAGTCTAATAGCTTTATTTTCTTAATCATGTTTTAAAAAAAATATTTTGCCATGTGAACGAGTTTGACATCTTTTTATAAAAAAAAAATTGCACTTCCCCTCCTGACACACACTTAGCTTTATCTTGTTTTCAAAAGAAAAAAATTAAAACCAATTGTATATATAAAAAAATTTAAAACCTTCCAAATGGCAAGTTTTAAAAAACAAAAAAAGAAAAATTGTTGAACTTGTTCAAGGCGTGAATGAGTTCAACAAATGTCAAACTTGTTCACCCTCAGAACCAGTTTAACTGTAGCATATTGGTAAAAAAATTTATGAGTGTAGTATTTTGGTAATTAAGATTACTGTTCATAGCATTTTGTTAAAAAAAAACCCACATATACTACCTCACCAACCAAATTGTCATGTTAATTTGGCTCCTCCATAGTTTGAACTTGAGACCTTCTTATGTGTCTATGCTCCTTGCCATTGTCCTAAAAACACCTGCTAATAATTATTGCAAGATTATACATATGATACAAAACAACACAAACATATATTATATTATTTAATTACATACATATCTTAAATATTAAATATTATAAAAAATTATTTCTATTATTAAATATTATTTTTATTTTTATATTATATCTATATATTATTTATATTCAAATATATATATGAATATGTTAATACATATTCATTAAAGTGTATATATTAATATAACATCTATAATATTATTTTTGAATAAATTAATAAAATTAATATGCTATTTTTAATTTAATATATCAATTTTTAATTAATCAATTACTAAGTTATCATACCAATATTCATTTATATACATAATTAAGGAAATAATTTGAGTAAGAGGATAAAAAAGAATGCTAGTAATAGATTTGATTCATCATACTAATTTGTATACTTTTGGCATGGTTTAATAGGGATAAGTGGCTTAAAATATTAAGTTTTGATTAATGTAATGTTGTATTGAGCATGACAAAATTTTAGGAAATAATTACTTTATTTAGTGAATTTGTTGTTTCCTAACTTAACTGTATTTTCTGGAATTGCAGAGATTGAAGGGGGATAATTACATGACAAATTTATTGTAGAGAGGGATAACAAAGCTGTGCATTTTGTTAAATGAGCTTAAGGTTTTTTTTTAATGTTAAAGGAGCAAAGGGTGGTGGAAGGAAGATGGGGAAAAAACACATATGAAGGAGGGGAAGCACGAACACTTTTTTTTTTCAATATTTTTGGGAGAGGAGAGCTTCAGTGTTTACATTCTCATTCTTCATTTACGGTCCTTACACACATTGCATTCCATCTTCAACCACAATTTCATCCAAACCCTAAAATCATCGTTCAGAACCTGTTACAACTCCATTCATCATCCTCTTTATCTTATACAACACACAAATTTCTAGATTTAATGCTTGTTTTCCCTCCTTTCTTGGGATGTTTTCAGCTATTATGAGTGGCTAAGCCTTCTTTGTGGTTCTCTTGAGGTGGAGTAATGGTCTGAGCTCAAGTTCTTCATTGGAGTTCTCCTATAGCTCTTAGTTCGGCATTTAAGTAAGCTAGTTTCAATTTTGTTGTAGATGGAACTATTATGTGTCAAGCCTTCAAAAGCTTGATGATTGAGCTATGGGCTTATTTAATTGACTTTGTATGATCCTTATTGGAATAGGTTTATCTATGATGATTAATGCTTGGTTGAGACTATTTTTTATCTAGTTAAGTTGAATGTTTTTATTGATGTCATGGTTATTACATTTATGGATTGGAAGTAATTGAATGAGTTTTTTCTTTGAGCCTCTTGCTATTGTAATATTTCAATTAAAGCTTTAAGATATTTAATTGAGGTATTTTGAGGTTGAATCTAGTGGTATCTAATGTTCAACCTCTAGGCTCAATTCATTGAACTCTTATATTTAGTGAAGCAAGGAAGGTCTAATTTCAACTCAATGGTACTACATTTTATTATCGTTTATTTAATCCAAGATTCACTTTGAATTTCTTACTATTTGAAATCAACTGTAATCTGCCCATTTTCATTGTTACAAATAAAAAACCTTAAAAAATAGCTATATTTAAATTTGGTTGTTTAATTGTTTTCCACTCAAGTTTTCAACATGGTTTCCTTTTTAACTTTGATTGCAACATTAATTTGTTTAAAAGCTTGAATTAAACTCCTCATAAGCAATGATCTAGGTGTGTAATACTATAATACTTTTTTATCACCTAGTATTTTGAAATGCTATGCGACTAAGGGCGATTTTAAGAGTAAATCATATATATTGATAATTTTTAAAAATATTTTATTTTTAAATAGTGTTAACAAAATCACTTGATCTCATATAACTATACTTAATATGATCTTGATTAGCCATTGGACTCCTCATTCTCACCCATAATTTTTGTGGAAAATGATTAATGTTTGCTACATCCAATATGAATGATCTTGATTAAGTATATGGTTAGAAGATGATTTTGTGGGGTGACTAAAAACGCCTAAACCTTAAATATAAATGGTTGGATTATTAATTGGATCTTTCAATCTTCACCAAGTTTGTCTTCTTATATTTTGAACATGAGAGAAAAATAAATAAATAAGTTAAAGGACCATTTTTACCCCAGAAGTATCCTTGTTGAGAACTGAATATCCTAAATTTTTTTGGGACCATATTTGCCTCGGAAGTTGACAAAACATATCATTTTGGACTTGGAGTAACAATGGGTTCAATGGACATTTTCCATGTGGATTCACACCCATGTCAACTTCCATGTCATTATTGGACATACCAAGTCACGACTTCACTTACTCAAGTCATGAACATAAGCCCCTGATATCCTTACTTGTACTCTCGATACATCTCAAGTTGTGACCTAGACATACCAAGTCACGACCTGAGACCCTGTTTTTTCAAGCTTCCCTCCTTCATCCAATAGGTTTATTTAATCCAGATGATTCCATCCAATAGGTTTATAAATCAAAACACACAAGGTCTAAGAGAAAAATCTTCATTTCGTGTAAACATGCTAATTTCTTTCATGGTGATCTTTGTTTTCCTTCCTTGTTCAATTGCCACTACTACACTTCTCTCTCCTTCTTTCTTTACTTGCCAAATTCTTTTTAATTTATTCTTCCTGCTCCCTATTGATTACACAATCAGGTTGTACCAGTTGACATTATCTTTGTGGATATGAGCACCACCTATGTCGGCATGTTTGAATGAAGCACCACCTTTCCATAATTTTTCAATTTGACATTCGAATCTGAGCACCACTAACCTTCTCCTTCTTCAAACATAGCACCGCATACACCAACTCTCCTTACACAATGCAAATCTTCTTTGCTAGGCACTATTAGCAACAAACCTAGATCTCCTTTGCCCCCAATTGTTGAAATAATGTTTTGATGATGACAAACATGTTTTTGCAAGGAATATGATTTAGCTTTTCAAAATACACTATTTTTTAATAGCACTCTCAATAACACTTGAGTATTGGTAAAAGTGTTGACAACACTCGAGTATTGAGTCTCAATACTCGAGTATCATTGAGCAAATTCAACTTTCAAAACTCAACACTTTCAGTAAAACTCAAGGATTAGTGAAAGTGTTGACAACACTCGAGTATTGAATCTTAGTACACGAATATTGTTGAACAAAATTAGTTTCCAAATCTCAACACTTTCAATGGCACTCGAGTATTGGTGAAAGTATTGACAATACTCAAGTATTAAGCTTTAATACTCGAGTATTGTGGAGCAAAACTAATTTCAAAATATAACACTTTCAAGAACACTTGAGTACTTATCAAAGTACTGTTAATACTCGAGTACTACACAACAATACTCGAGTATCAAGCTGCAAAAATTACTTTTGAACTTCAATACTTTCACTAGAAACTCAAGTACTCATAAGAGTATTGATAATACTTGAGTATTATGAAACAATACTAGAGTATCAAGCTCAAAACATTCTTTCCAAACCTTATACTCCAAAGGATACTCAAGGATCAAAGGAAGTGCTTGCTCTAACTTTTCATGAACTCATAATACTCGAGTATGGGTTCACAAAACTTGAGTATCAAGAGTCAAGCAAGCAATTACCTTGAGAAGAACTCATTAAAACTCGAGCTTCATTTCCAACACTTGATTAGTGACAACACTTTTATGCACACTCCAGAATTATGGAAAGTATTAATAACAGATTACCTCACAAGCACTCGAGTATCATTGTCAGAACTCGAGCACTGTCAACACTTCCTTGTTTTGCCTTCAACACTCGAGTATCAACAAGAGTATTATTATATTTATAATAATACTTCTTTCAAAAATTATGTTTTAAAAGTATTGTGAACATTTGAGTATTATCACTAAAACTCGAGTACTTTTCAAATTACTGCGATTTCACTGGTATGTTTTGCCAACAACACTCGAGTATTATTAATAAAACTCGAGTACTTACTTTACTGATAGTATCTCGGTTTGTCAGAAATTCAACTTTATTCATAATCTTTCCGCTTTCATGCTTCATTTATTTGAATCTATTCTGAACTCATAAATGCTCACTTTTCTAATTAGCAACAGGGAATGAGTTATCTGATTGCTTCTCTAGCGTGCACTCAATGAACCAAAAATTCTGAACATGGCCATACTATGTGTCAGAAGCATTCAATGCACAATATTGAATAATGAATCAGAGAGTTGTAATTACTGCAATAGAAAAGATCATCAAACCACTTCTTGTTATTTTAGAAAAAAGAAAATTCTAGGAACTTATAAATAGGTGCCTAAAGGTTTATATGAACCAAAAACCCATCAAACTAACCACAAAGGACCCAACAAGTCTTGGGTACCTAAAACTGTCACTTGAATTTTTGTAGGTATGTCTCAGAGTATCCAAGTTAAATAAATGGTACATAGACAGTGGATGCTTGAGACACATGATGGGTCACAAAAGTAAATTTGTCAACTTAAGATCAAAGGATGGAGGAAAGGTGAGCTTTTGAGGCAATCAATCGGGAAAGATTACTAGGATTGGTGAAATAGGGAAAACTAACGGAGCACTAGTAAAAGATGTCTATCATGTAGAAGGATTATGTCACAATCTTCTGAGTGTAAGTCAGAGCACAGACAAAGATAACCGGGTTATCTTTGATTCACAAGAATGCTTCATTGTCAATAAAAAGGGCTTATCAATTGATAAAGAAAGGCTAAACATTCAGCTAAGAGCACCCAGGGAGGGTAATTCTACACACTTGATTTAGAAAACTCATTTACAAATTCATGCTTTATTAGTCAAACTGATGAGAGTTATTTATGGCATAAACGCTTAGCTCACATTAACATGAATCAGCTAGACAAATTAATCAAACATGATTTAGTTCAAGGTCTTCCAAAACTTAAGTTTAAAAATAACTTGATATGTGATGCATGCCAAATGGAAAACAGAGCAAGTCTTCTTTTAAATGAAAAAGAGAAATTTCAACCAAAAGACCTCTTGAACTTCTTCATATGGATTTGATGTGTCCAGCTAGAGTAAAAAGTCTTGGTGGAAACCCTTATACACTTGTTATAGTTGATGATTTTTCTAGATTCACTTGGACTATGTTTCTATTATCCAAAAATGAAACTTTTGAGTTATTTTTTTTTCGCCAAAACGATCCAAAATGAGAAAGGTATGTCTATTGTTTCAATCAGGACTGATCATGGAGGAGAATTTGAAAATGGAGATTTTGAAACTTACTTTGAAAGCGAAGGGATCAATCACAATTTCTCAACTCTAAGAACTCCACAGCAAAATGGAGTTGTGGAAAGGAAGAACAGAGTTCTTACAGACATGGCACGGGCGATGATGATAGAAAAACATATGTCTCAGGTATTTTGGGCTGATGTAATCAGCATAGTATGTTACATCTCCAACAGAGCCTACATCATATGATCTCTCTAAAGGACTCCCTACAAGTTGTACAAAGGAAGTAAGCCAAATCTGTCTCATCTTCACATTTTTGGGAGAAAATGTTTTATTCACAACAATGGGAAAGAAAACATTGGTAAATTCGATCCTAGATCTGATGAAGGTTTATTTCTTGGTTACTCAAATAGAAGTAAAGCATATAGAGTCTTTAACAAATGTACATGTGTGGGTGAAGAATCAATACATGTCAAGTTTGTTGAAATTGAATCTCAAACAAAACCTTTGGTTAATGATGATGAAATTTTTCTTTCAAAGGAATTTGAAAATACCCGCTCATCTAATAATGATTCAGAGGAGGATTATCAAATGAACCTCTTCAAACCTCTCAACCAATATCGTGGAAATATATCTGAAATCACCCTCCGAATCAAGTGATTGGAGAAGAGAATGAAGGTGTACAAATACGAAGGAAATTTTTGAATGAAGCTCAATTCGCAGCTTTCATATCTGAAATAGAGCCTAAGAATGTTGAAGAAGCTTTGTTTGAAAATGATTGGATTATTGCAATGGAAGAAGAATTGAATCAATTTGAAAGAAATCAAGTATAGGACTTGGTACCCCATTCTAATGACCATCTAGTCATTGGAACAAAATGGGCATTCAAGAACAAACTTGACGAATTTGCAGTAATTGTTAGAAATAAAGCTAGATTAGTGGCCAAAGGCTATAATCAAGAAGAAGGAATTGATTATGAGGAAATGTATGCTCCAGTGGCTAGATTGGAAGCAATCCGTGTACTTCTTACCTTTGCTTGTCTTAAAGATTTCAAACTTTTTCAAATAGACTTCAAGAGAGCCTTTTTGAATGGATATATTATGGAAGAAGTATACGTTGAACAACCACCTGGTTTCGAAAATATTTCAAAACCAAATCATGTTTATAAATTAAAAAAAGCTTTTTACGGTTTAAAACAAGCACCTAGAGCTTGGTAGGAAAGGTTGAGCAATTTCTTAATTAACAAAGGCTTTGTCAGAGGAAAAGTAGATACTACTTTATTTGTTAAGCATTCTAAGTTTGACATGCTTCTTGTACAAATTTACGTTGATGATATTATTTTTGGAGCCACTAATGATGATCTCTGCCAAGATTTTACCAAGACGATACAGGGAGAGTTTGAGATGTCCATGATAGGGGAATTGAATTTCTTTCTTGGACTTCAGATCAAACAAAGAAAGAATGGAATCTTTATAAGTCAGACCAAGTATTTAAAGGAGCTGTTGATGAAGTTTGGCATGGATCAATGCAAAAATGCAAACACTCCTATGAGCTCTATAAACCTACTTGATGCAGACGTAAATGGAAAGAATTATGACATCAAAAGATACAGAGGAATGATAGGATCATTACTCTACCTCACAGCTAGCAGGCTAGACATTCAATTTAGTGTTGGAATGCATGCTGGATATCAAGCTACACCAAAAGGAGTCTGATGCAGAAAACGTGAAATGGATTTTTAGATACCTTGTTGGTATTGTTGAGCTAGGAATATGGTATCCAAAAGGTAAAGATGAATATTTGATTTTATATTCTAACTTTGATCATGCTAGATACAAAACAGGTAGAAAAAGTACGAGTGGTCAGTGTCAATTTCTTGGAGGATCACTGGTGTCATGGTTCAACAAAAAGAAATCCATTGTATCATTATCTTCAACTGAAGCTGAATATATTGCTGCTGCTAGCTGTTGTGGTCAAGTGCTTTTGATGAAGCAACCACTTTAGGATTTGGGATTGAATTTTACAGAAATTCCCATCTTCTGTGACAATATAAGCATTATTAATCTTGCCAAGAATTCTGTACACCACTTACGAATAAAGCATATAGACATCAGTCACCATTTTATTTAGAATCATGTTTAGAGAAAGGATCTCAAAGTTGTGTTCATTCCAACTCAGCATTAAGTGGCTGACATCTTCATAAAACCACTTGCCATGGAGCAATTTATGAATATACGAAGGGAAATGGGAATGGTAAATCCCAATGAATTGTGAGTAATATTTATTTTAACTAATTATGTTTTGATGATTTAACACTAACTTTGGCATTGGAGTTTTTTATTAAGTTTTGCAGGTCTCTGTTTTCCTATTTAAAGACAGAGAAGCAATCACTCTAAGCAATACTTGAGTTCTGGTGGAAGTATTACCAAAGGAAAGATCATCACCTCCAGAGGAAACTCGAGCAGAAGGGCAATACTCGAGTATTCAAAAGAGAATGCTTGAGTACTAACAAGAGTTAAGAGCAAAATTGAAGGAATTAGCACGATACTTGAGCACCAAAATCAACACTCGAGTGTTGTTAAATATCATTGGATCCAATACTCGATGATAGAAAGAAGTATTCACAATACTCGAGTATCAAACACAACACTCAAGTATCGCAGAAGACCTAAGCACAAAGTTTCAAAAATACTTGAGTATAAGCAAGCAATACTCGAGCACCAGAGTTCACTACAGTCATCACTTACAACAAAACTCGAGTACACAATAGAGTATAGGTAAATACTCGAGTACAGAAGACAATACTCGAGTATGGGTAAGACTGTTCATATTCTTGACATCACAATACTTGAGTACTAATGATAAAACTCAAGTATTAGTGAGCATTTTCATATTCTAGGTCACGATACTCGAGTATGGTGAATAAAACTCGTGTACTGCCTTATATGTTCATCTTCTTAGCCTCAATACTCAAGTACTCAATGCAACACTCGAGTACTGAACACCAATACTCGAGTTCTGATAGCAAAACTTGAGTATCAGTGTTATTATTTCCTTTTTGCATAACTTGATACTTGAGTATTGAATTCAATACTCGAGTACTGAGGTTTTCTGGTAATTAAGTTCTCTTTTTCACTCATGAACCCTAAATGCCCCTTTTCAAAAACTCGAGTACTCCCTCTTCTTCTACAACCCAAATTCCATTTTCACTGGTTATTCTTCCTGAAAGTTGTTACATCTCTTTGTATAACCACCCTCGACAATAACCCATCACTCATAACTACCTATTTCATACTTTTCACTTCCCAAAATCCTCAAAAACCTGTTTGCTTCGTCCCACCTCCTTCATCCAAATTATCTCCATTCTCTCTTAGTTTTGTAGTTTAATCCTCATGGCTTGCACTAAAATCAACCCTGGAAATCCCCCAAAGTCTCAAAAGTCAACTTTGATTGGTCCTTCTTAATCTCAATCCACTCCATTTCATCCATCGAAGGAAGTCAGAATAACAGAGCCTTCAGAGGAAGAGACTGAGATCCCACTGGTGAGGAAATCAAAGATGGGAAGCCCAAATCCATTCTTAATACTAGAGGAAAAGGGAAAGCACCAATGGTTTCTTCTTCTCAACCTGAGCATTCTAATTCTGAGACACAAAGCATATCATTAGGCTCACAGGTTTCCACTCCAAGAAGAAAAATGAAAGTACAAAGGACTTCTACTTCAAAGACTCCATAGGCTTCAGAGCAACCCATCACTGAGGTACTAGTAGGATTCAACATCAAAAATGTATATATCAACCCCAACATTCCAGGTAACTATGAGAATATATACAAATCTAGAGACTTATGCCCTGCAATGTATGTGGATTTGGAATATGTAAAGAACACCCTTGGCATAGACTTGAAAGATTATTTGTGCCATTGTGAGAATTTGTTGAAGATCAACATTGCTTATTCCCCTGATATGGTTAGGATTTTCTACAATAATATGGTGCCTAACTCTGTCACTGATGATGCTAGAAACATTATTCTATACTCTTTGAGCACCAATATTAGAGGAACTGATATAAGTATCACTAATGATCTATTAAATTCTTATCTGAGTACTCACACTTTTGATTCTGAACTTAAGTTATTCACATCTGAAGAAATTCATGAATTGCTTAGACCATGAGAGCCTTATTCGAGGTTAAATTTTGAGCTCTCTGCCATACCACCTACTCAGAGGATTATTCACTACATATATTCTAGATGTTTAGTGAATAAAAGCAAGAACTTCACTCACCTGGACACTTCAGATTATCATATGCTAGCCTCAATCATGGCAAAGGAGAAGAGAAACATAGGACATATGGCATTCAATGAAATTTGGAGGTTTCTTATCCTTGTTTGATTTATAGGATCCTTGAGCAGCACAAGATTTGGTATCTCATGAAGGATTAGAAACCCTTCAAACCTCTTCTATTCTTAGAGACTCATCTTCATAGAGTGAAGATTGAGGTACGGGTGACCCCAGGGCATGCTCATGTAGAAAGCAAAAGGAGGAAGAAAACAGCTTCTGGTCTATCACGGGTGCCCCTGGATGAGGCACAATCCTCTGCCCTTCAACAGCCTTCTTCTGCTCCTTCATTTGCTCAGGCCTCTCTTCAGCAATTCATGCAGACAAAGTTTAAGAAGATGGGAGAAGAGTTCACTCAGGCTTTTCACAGTGAGACTCAAGCATATGTCTCAAGCTTGCTTAAAGCAGTAGCTGAGTACTTCAGT
>QFDD01000284.1:0-45562 GCA_006871305.1 Vachellia collinsii | reverse complement strand
AGGAAGGAGGGAACAATTCTGGTTGGTGAAATCAATTGGTGAAGCAAAACTAAGATTAATGACAAACAATTAGGTGGCATGTTGCAACATCAATGTCTCAGATTCTCAGTCTTCACGAATTGACATCAACATGTAGATGTGTGTTTGTGTGTCCACGTATGTCTCCAGGCTTTTAATAATACGTGATCATCTTTCACAAAACTAGCTCATTCCTAATGGGGACTGCTTATGAACACTCGGTTGGTTCACCTTCCATCCCACGTCACCCTCTCCCTTTGTCTCTTTCACAGCCTTTTTCCCCTAGCCATTTTTTTTAAATACATATGGCCATAAATACATAACATAATGAATCCAGATCAATGAGAATTCAATGTGATACAACGGGGGTTAGTTATTCACAATATAATTGAATTAAGATTTGGTTCACAATACCAGAAGGAATGTGATCTGCAATGGCAAGATCCATTGAGTTTTGTAAGGGTGGGTGGCTAAAAAAAACTTATAAATTGAGAGAGCTAAAAATTAGGATACAAGTAAATAAAAATTAAGCCATCAACTTCGTCTAGCCATTTGACTAGACAATAAATTCCATATGGATGAAACACTCTGTTTAAAATCATGACTTTATGAATATTAGGGTTTGTTTGAGAAGTAACAAAATATAGGTTTCAAACTTTGGTTTCACAGAATCCGAGATACGTATGTGAGAGAGTTTTATCTCGGTTTGTGTGAAAATGATTTTGAGAATTGATTCCCAAACAAACCCTTAAGACAAATTAATGATCGTGACATTTTAGGTCTTTTTTTAAATTATTATGTACATTTTGCAATTGTGCATAGTGCTTTGCAAAAGATAAAGTACACTTTTAAGCATCTACCCAATTTATATTTTGATACTTTCAACTGAGCGCGCATAATGAAAGAAATATTTTCATTTAAAACTCGTGTAAATGATAGAAAAATGCAAAACATCTCGTAGTATAAATGATAGTAAACTTTGTGCCTGTGTTGGCAAAAAAAAAAAACAAAAACAAAACTTTGTGCCTGAATTCACTCCCTCGAGCCCTGTCCCATTGGTGGCCCACCCGAAGCGAGAATGGCATTTTGGTAATAATAGGCAGCGTCCAACCCCAGAAAACAACAACTGAACTCCTTTCCCCTGTATCTTTTCCTCCGCTGCTCGGCTTTTTCCAGCTTTGTATCCGTTGAAACCCCACCCTTCAACCACACTCTCTCCTCTCTGTCCCTTTCCCAGGGCCACTCTCTTCCCATGCTTTATCCCAACTCTCTTCTAACGATCCCTTCCCATTTTCTCATCAACCAAACGCCCCCCCTAACGTCTCTCTCTCTCCATCTCTCTTTCTCTTTCGTTACCATCACTTTTCCCCGGGAAATTCCAGTCTCTCTGTCCTAACCTCGTCGGAAGCGATGGCCTCCGACGACTCTCCTGGTCATGGTCTTCCTCAGCTCACTAACAAAACTCCATTTCTCGGTTTGAAGCTCTACTTCGTGATCGGCATTTTCCTTCTAATCGTGTTGGTAATTTTGCTTCTGATCTTTCTGTGCATTCGCCGGAGTCGAATGTCGACGAAGCGTAAATTGCGCGTGAAGCACAGCTCCGGGACGATTCCCTTGGTCTCCAAGGAGATCGAGGAAGTCAAGGCCTTGGATCTCGAGCAGAATTGTGGGCAAGCAGAGATTAAAATCGAGGATGAGGATCCGAAGAAGGAGAAGGGTGGGATTGAGGTTGAGGGAAGAGGGAAGAAGATGAGCGACGGGAGTGATGTTTCTGGTGGGAGCCGCAGTGACGTGTCGGCGGACGCCCCGAACATAGGTTGGGGCCGATGGTATAGCTTGAGGGAGCTGGAGGATGCGACACGTGGGTTTGCGGAGGAAAGTGTGATTGGTGAAGGAGGGTATGGTATTGTGTACAAAGGAGTTCTTGAAGATGGGTCGGTGGTGGCTGTGAAGAATCTTCTGAACAACAAGTATGCCTTAAGTTATTCAAATTTAGTTTGAACTTGACTGTCTTAAAGTTTGGTTTATCCTTATTTTGCTTGCCAATGCTTCCTCCGTTACTGCATCTTTGTGTGGACTTGCTGATGCAAATTCATCTATTCCTGGGTTCTACGGCAAATCGTTCATTATATTTGAAGTTCTTAACTTGTAGAGATACAAACTTCATGTAGAAAATAATTGACATGGGAAAACCAACGGTCATTGCGCTGATCCAGAGTTCAGAAGAGATAGTTGTTATCGGTTGGTACCGAATTTTCTGATCGTTACCACTTGTTTCGTGGGAAACTGGGAAAAGCGAATGGACACTTTGTTGTTGTTCCTCTTATTCTCCTACTCATCTGGGGCCTGGCTGTTGTTTCTTTTTTCTTTTCTTTTGTTTTTTGATTGTTTATCCTATTGTTCATAATTGCCGTATCTCATCTTTTCCTTTATATGAGATATAAATCTTGATCCCGAGAGAACTATAGTCTTCTTCGGAAACGGAAATATATTTGAATAGTACTTAGTCTTGATGCAAGATTTATAAGTTGACAAGCTTTATACGTAATTCTGTCTTTACGACTCGTAACCTAGAGTCCGACTTCAAAAGAAAGAATAAAGTAACCAAACCATTTATCGACATACGTATAATCACGTATTCACGTCAATAATATGTCAATGGACATCTCTAATATGTTACATGTTTCTTCGTGGTTAGTTCGGTAATTGGGCTTGCTTATGTTTGTTTGGCCGAGTCCAATATTTTCTGTTCCAGCTATATTTGTATGTGTGGAACTTGCTATGTATGAAGAAAGATGGGAAAGAACTACTAATTACCACTTCATATTATTACTCTTAAAGAAAACGGAGAACACAAATGGAACAAGATATATCTTTGTCTAAGCATATGAATTCTTTTCACTGCATTAACAAGCATTGAAAGATCTCCAAACTATGAGAAACTGTGCATAAGTTTTATCGAAGGGTTGTAACTTTGTTCTGCAATTCTATTACCTGCTTATAAACCTTTTGGATATTTTGTTTTTGTAATGCCCAACTGATATTCCTACTTTCTTTCTAACTAAGGGGTCAAGCAGAGAAGGAGTTTAAGGTGGAGGTTGAAGCCATTGGAAAAGTAAGGCATAAGAATCTGGTGGGTTTAGTAGGATATTGCGCAGAAGGTCCTCAAAGGTATCATTCTGTTTGCATGACAGTTATTCTTTCAATTTAAGGGTCCTTTTGATTGCAAAAATTCCTCTAAAACTACGTGTATTTTGCTTTTGCGGATCATCCAGGATGCTTGTTTATGAGTATGTTGATAATGGAAATTTGGAACAGTGGTTGCATGGTGATGTTGGGCCTGTTAGTCCCTTGACATGGGCCATTCGGATGAAAATTGCCATTGGGACAGCAAAAGGGTCCGTTTTTTCATTTCTCTGTTTCAATTCACTGGTGATGAATTCTGTGAATGAAAAAGGGAAAAATTGTTATCATGCTTCTTGATTGATCAAATTGATGTTTGTTCTACATCATGAAACAGGCTGGCATATCTGCATGAAGGGTTAGAACCCAAAGTGGTGCACCGAGATATAAAATCCAGTAACATTCTTTTGGACAGAAAGTGGAATGCTAAAGTATCAGACTTCGGACTAGCCAAGTTATTGGGCTCTGAGAAGACCCATGTCACCACACGTGTAATGGGGACATTTGGGTTAGTTTCTTCCTCAACCTTTTAAGCCATTTGCGATCATAACCAAGTGGTCAATGCTTCAACTGGGATCATGATTCGTAATGAAACCATACGTATATCCTGACTGATTAAGCTTTAGAGTTGAATCTTTACAAATATAATTCATTTTACACAGATACGTTTCACCTGAGTATGCTAGCACGGGAATGCTTAATGAGGGAAGTGATGTGTATAGCTTTGGAGTTCTACTCATGGAGATAGTTACAGGAAGAAGTCCCATTGATTATTCCAGACCACCTGGAGAGGTGATTGCAGGATTTCTTGAGCCTTTTCTTTTTCAGCATTTCGTGAAACACGGGAATCACTGGAATCTTATGTCTGCTTTTATACTTTGATGTGGTTCAGATGAATTTGATTGATTGGTTCAAGGGAATGGTAGCAAGTCGTCATGGCGAAGAGCTGGTAGATCCTTTGATTGAGGTTCAGCCCTCTCCAAGATCTTTGAAACGAGCTTTGCTGGTTTGCCTGCGCTGTATAGATTTGGATGTTAGTAAACGACCAAAGATGGGTCAAATCGTTCATATGCTTGAGGCAGATGATTTCCCCTTTCGTTCTGTAAGTCTTTCGCCAGCTCACTCTTTCACATATTCGTTAGTTGTGTCAGAATTATAAGGCAAAATCAATGTAGTCTTTATGGTGAAAGTGTTGATTTTAGCTTCCTTTGACATCTACCTAACTACTACTCTTTTGATAGGACCTTCGTACAATAAGAGAGAAAGAGACTGTCCCTTGGTCGCATTCCACGATTCCCCGTAAAGTTCAATATCCTCCTAACAATGTGGATTCTATAGAACAGTCAAGACGGAGATGATTGTAATACTGCGTCTTCGTGCCAATTGATCTGGATACCTCAACTTTATTTGTTGTTATGTAGTTTGATGTATTTTTTTCCCTAAAAAAATCACATTGTAATTTAGTGAGTTTCTATCCTGTTGTATTGCGAGCCATTGTATATCGTTTTACAGCGAATCCCCCCCCCACCCCCCCCACCACCATTGTGCATATATCCTGACACCATTTTGCTGTATTACATTGTTTTGTGAAGAGATCAGCCTTCTTGTAAAGATATAGCTTGAAAACCCTAGACCCTAATGGGTATCTTCCTAGAGAAAACTGAGCTCAACTCCGATGCACTCTTTTTTTTTTTTTTTTTGGGTGGGGTTTGGGGGTGTTGAGCCGGAGGATTTGAAACATTGTGTGGAAACTTTTGATCTTAAATAATGAAATGGATAGTCAATTTATCCAGACTACATATTAAACTGTAGCTAATAGTGTGTAGTACTGTTCAAGATATGGGAAGATTTGAGGTGGTTAGAGAATTCCGTTGCTGTCAACAAGGTTGGTGCGTGACGAGGCTGCAGTGACATCAATTACCTTTTTTCAACGATGATAGCTCTTGTTTCTGACCTTGAGCTGAAACTTTTATGATTTGGCTGCAACTTCAAGCATCCTTCATCCCATCAATTTTGATACTGTAAGATAATTAATTGGCTTCTGGCCTCTTCCCCCAATTTGTTATCCAATTCTTTGATTCGACTTGTATCAATGCCCGTCTTTTCAGTACCTCAAAGTTTGAAATGAGGCTATGATTTAAAGGTTTGTTTAGGATTAGTGTTTAAAAAGCATATAATCTAAATGAATATAAAATTTTTTTGAGAATTAATCTCAAGTAAGAGAATTAATATAAGTAATGTTTCATTGATAACTCAAGAAATCACCATTGACAACCTCTTGGAACCTTTTTGATATTAATTCTTTTACATGGAACTCTATATTAATTCTTCCAAATTTTGTTCCAATACTTGACACTAATGTTATAAATTATATCTGAAAATCAGCTTTTACTGTTCATCAGAAACTGCACTAAATTGGTTCCAACTTCCAACCCTATTTTTCCAAATGCAAACATCAAAATGGAGTAAAATAGAATCGATAATCTTTTACTTGTGTATCTAGATAAAGGAAAAGAGACAGGCTTTTATTGACAGCGCATTGTCACGGGACCATTACCCTCTCCCCAAAAGATGCATCTGGTGGGGTGTGCAGCGCCCACGCTTATATAGCCCAGGACCCCTCCACACCTATCCGATGTGGGACTTCCATAGATGTCCCCCGTGACATCCTCCCCCACCCAATCCTGTGACGCCCTCGTCACAGTGGGGCCCTCTGCCTACCCCACACCCCGAGGGGCGCTTGGCGGAACATCGGAGTCGGAGCGGGTCGGCTTTGATACCACTTGTCACGGGGCCATTACCCTCTCCCCAAAAGATGCATCTGGTGGGGTGTGCAGCGCCCACGCTTATATAGCCCAGGACCCCTCCACACCTATCCGATGTGGGACTTCCATGGATGTCCCCTGTGACAGCATGCTTGGTAAATCAGAAGAAAAGATGAAGGCAACGAAAGTAAAAAGAAAAAAGGGAATGCGTGTACGTGGAACATGCCCCCCATAGAGAAATCCAAATATTTTTGTCTAAATATTTTGGAGGCAGCTTCCCGATATCAACATTATTGTTCTCTCTACTAATATGATTTCAGTATTTTGCCCAAAAAAATGAACTGCTAATACATGATAAAAACCTAACAACGAAGAAAGAAACAAAACATGAGGTCGTTAACTCTGATATTTGTAATTTTAATGAATGGTTATCAACCGCTGGTGAATTTAGCACTTGAGTATGTTTGGGAAGTAATAAAACCTTGGTTTGAAAAGTAATTTCACACAATCCGAGGTAAGTATGTAAAAGAGTTTTGTCTTAATTTGTATGAAATTGATTTTCAGAATTGATTAATAAACATGTTCAGCTAAGATATGAGGCATGTTTGATATTTACGGTGAAAAGGGGTCCCACAAGTCAAATTGCATCTAGCGGCCCCGAATGAAAGAAAAGCCAAGATTCGCTAGCAGAGTGACACGTGGGGCATCCTAAAATTTCGCTTTGAGCATCTCCAACCCCTCCGCGCTTTTCCAATTCACCTTTCGGCGTCCTCATCTGGGGTATTCATTCATTATTCAAAACTTCAAATGATTTAATTATATCTTTTGAGAAAAATAATATAGACTAAATTTAAATTTTGTTTAATTAATTTTATTGTCCATTAAATAAAAATAAATGATATGTAAAGAAATTGTGGGAAAAAAGGGGCTAGCACTCGCATTAACGGCTTCACCTTTGCTGGCGCAAGATCTATTTTTATCCCATCGTCTTCATTTCCCTTGCTAGTTGCCAAGATTGGCTCTGAACCATCAGCCATGGACCAGAAGTTGATTGAGAGGTTGGAGTCGGCGGTGTCGCGCTTGGAGGCGTTGTCCACCGGTTTCCATTCGCGCGGTGGAGACGCTCCCGCTCTATCCGCCGCCGATGTGGCGGTTGATCCGTCGATTATTGCCTTCGGCGATCTGATGGACCAGTATATCGGCAGGTTTTCGACTGCTGCAGAGAAGATTGGAGGTCAAGTTCTGCAGGTCTCGAAGCTTGTGCAAGAAGCTTTTGCTGTTCAGAAAGAGCTTTTGATTAAGGTCAAGCAAACTCAGGTTAGTGGTTCTGCTACATTTCTCTTTAGATTCTATTTTTTTTATTCTCTTGCTCACATAAATGGATCACTGCTGTGAGGAGTAGATATTGCTGCATACTAAGCTTCTTTGCAATGTGGAAGCGTTCATCTGAATCGGTTGATTTTGGTTAGTTAGCTTGCTGAAAATGTTAAATATCGATGCAAAGATTATAGACCGCGTGCATTTGCTGAATAGTGGAACATGTTTCATGGAATTCCTGGATGTACTCTCACATGTGGAAAGTTCAATGGGCGGTTTTAGATGAATGAAAGGAGGAAAAAGAGCCTTGTTGCTAATTGAAATCTTGAAATAAGCCGACCAGTATTGTTGTATAGACTCTGAAACAAATGATCTCTTTTTTCACTTAATCATGTCTATTTAGTTGTGTTGGTTGATCTGAATAATCTGAACAGTATGAAATTTGGGTTTCAGTGGTAGAAGGGAATGCGTATATAATTGATCATGTTTAAGTTTTATATTATGGTATCTGCCCTGTGATGTGCATGAAATGGTAATTACTGACATTTCTTCATTGTGCAGAAGCCTGATGTTGCTGGATTGGCTGAATTTCTGAAACCATTGAATGAAGTGATTGTAAAAGCTAATGCAATGACAGAAGGACGGAGATCTGATTATTTTAACCACTTGAAGGCTGCAGTCGACAGTCTCTCTGCTCTAGCATGGATTGCATATATGGGGAAGGATTGTGGTTAGTAAGTGTGATTGTTTCTATGGGAAATTCTTATCTTCTGATTTCTTATTTATCTTCTTTTGTTTCAAGGTATGAGCATGCCCATTGCACATGTGGAAGAAAGTTGGCAAATGGCTGAGTTTTATTGCAACAAGGTATTGTCCTTGCATGCCAGAGGCCTGCTGATTTTTGTGACTGAAAAGATTTCATGACTTACTGGCTGTTTGATCTCCTCTTGTTAACATCGAGGAGGAACCAATAAAGTTCTCTGCAACTGAAATGGCTTTGATGCTTTTGTTCTTTTATTATATATTTAACAAATTTTCTGTTCTTTTTCGGTTTTTGAATTGAGAGTTATTTTTTATCTAGGGTATGTTTGGGAATAACTTTTTTAAGTGATTTTACGCAATCTGAGGTAAGTATGTGAGATAAGTTTTGTCTCGACTTGCGTAAAAGTGCTTTTTAAGTGATTGCCAAACAAGCCTCTACTCCAATACGTTTGTCCACTCTCTGCTTGAGCCACCAGTTTATGTTGTTATAGTGACTGAGGATGGAAATGAATGGTTATTAGTAAGATCATATTTTGGTGCATAGACTTGATACATTCGATTTTAAATATTGTATATATTTTTGGCAATATCTGATGTGCTGAATCATGTTCACTGTTGTTGTAGTAAACTCCTGGGGTATTTCATTGCATTTTTCGTCATTTCATTTTGGTTGCTATATCGTGTATTTTTTTGGGCAATAACCAGGTGCTTGTGGAATATAGAAATAAAGATGCAAATCATGTTGAGTGGGCTAAAGCTCTCAAAGAGTTATATCTACCTGGTCTGAGAGATTATGTCAAGAGTTTTTATCCTTTAGGCCCTGGATGGAGTTCAACAGGAAAATCAATTGCTCCGCCAAAAGCTCCTGCACCTAGTGCACCTGCTCCACCACCTGCACCTCCCGCATCTCTCCTTAGTTCTGAATCATCTCAGGCTTCATCCTCCAAGCCAAAGGAGGGAATGTCAGCTGTTTTCCAACAAATCAACACAGGGAATGTCACTACAGGTAAGATCACTCTCACTTCTTCAGTTCCTCATTGTTTGTTTGGCATTTATTAACCAGAAATTTTCCCTTCTAGGTTTGAGAAAGGTTACAGACGATATGAAGGCAAAGAATCGTGCAGATAGAACTGGAATTGTTGGTACTAGTGAAAAAGACACCCGCGTTAGATCACAGGCATTTTCTAAAGCAGGACCTCCAAAATTAGAACTTCAAATGGGTCGCAAGTAGGTTTAAGCATGTTCATGATTTCAGTTCATCAGTATCCTGTCAACGTTAACCTAACTATTCTTTTCCATCACAGGTGGGTTGTTGAGAACCAAATTGGACAGAAAGGATTGGTCATTGAAGATTGTGATTCAAAGCAGTCTGTATATGTTTATGGTTGCAAAAATTCTGTTTTGCAGATCCAAGGTATTTGTAGACATGTGAAATTTCTTTCCCTAGTTGGCATATTAAAATGTTATGCTACCTAACTATGGATGCTTAATGAAAAGGCCTCTGACTTGATCACTTCTAAACAATATGCAGGCAAGGTTAACAATATAACCATTGACAACTGCTCAAAGATGGGAGCTGTATTTAAGGTTGGTATGGGAACAGAGAAAGTAATGGTTTTAATGGCTTGATTGGGGGTTTTAAATTTGAGTTATCCGAAGCAATTCATATTGGGGACCATCATCAACTCATTTTGCTATATGCTTGAAATGTAGGATGTTGTTGCAGCCTTTGAGATTGTAAACTCTAATGGGGTTGAGGCCCAGTGTCAGGTAACCCGTCCACCCCTGCTTTCTCTTGTGATTGTTGTGGCTTTTTAGGGCTTACTCTTCTGTGATGAAAACTTGGTTCGTCAATACCAGTCCTCATATCACATGTTGCTCTGATGTAATATGTTCTTTCTGTTGTGATCTCTTTTCTGTTTTCTCGGCTTCACCCTGATCCATGTAAGGGTGTTTGTATTCTTTGTATTTTTTTATGGCAATGAATTCCCTTTTCCTCAAAAAAAAAAAAAAAAGGCTTGGTTCATCAAATGTGAATTTAATTGCAATTATGGCCCCTTTAAATAATGTAGGGTTCAGCCCCAACAATCTCGGTGGACAACACTTCTGGCTGCCAGCTTTATCTGAGCAAAGATTCTTTAAATGCATCCATATCTACAGCCAAGTCAAGCGAGATCAATGTGTTGGTACCTGGTGCTGATCCCAACGGTGATTGGGTATGCTCTTATATATCTTCTCTTCTGGTCTATCATGCGTTTAGCATTGAAGAGTTCTGGTTGCTGATGTGGTGGAACAGATAAGATGCTTATTGCAATAATCGGAATCGTATGTAGCTCTTTATTCTTGTTTTGCTACTATGGCGGGGAATATAACATGGAAATGTCTAGCAGGAATATAAGCTTCGGCCATTTTAGTTAGTGAAAATGCTTCAACACATGGCAATATTGCTTATCTCCGACGTTTTACTAGTTAGTGAAATTCTCTCTTGCGCGTTAATGCAAAAAGAATCTACACATTCACGTAGCTTATGAAATTCATCATGTATGCTAAGGGAATAAATAATTAAACGTAAACAACATTAAATGACGGTCTTTTTCAGTGTTAGTCAATCAAATGTAATTACTAAAATTTGCATGTGTATCAATTGATTGCGATCGTATCCTCTGTTTCAGGTGGAGCATTCGTTGCCACAACAATATATTCATGCGTTCAAGGACGGCCGATTTGAAACCACTGCTGCTTCCCACTCTGGAGGTTAATTTGATTGGCGATTCAGAGATTGTATATCTTAGCCAAGTTCAACGGATTGCTGTTTTGTGTGGCTTCATCTGGCTTTTTCCTTTGATTCATTTACAATCACATATAGGTGTAATATTTTTCATTCCTGGTTGTTTTTCCCATTGGCTTATTGATGCAATGGAAACATCCCAGCGATCTTTTTTTTTTTTGGGTGCGGAGTTGGCTTCTGCTTGACTGTGTCTTGACTCCAGAGTTGCAGTGTGCGTTGTGCAGCTGGTTTTGAGTTTTAAGAGGATCGACGGGGTTATTTTTGTATTTTTCTTGTGTTCTATTCACAGGTGCTTATTGAGTTTTTATGAAATCAATCAAGAATCGATATCGCTAGTTGATGGTTCCATTTGAGGCATTTATTTGTCACGTTTGTTGGAAGAGAAACGGAAGTTTTGGACTGGACTGATATAGAATTGTACGAACTGTAGACTTTTTGAAGTAACCTGTGTTAGAATATTTTATATTTTATGATTAACTTCATGTATAATTGCAAGGGATAAATAGAATAATTAAGCGAATATAAATGAAAATATTTTATGTCAAAATATGTAATAAAAAATCAATACGCAATAAATATATGGAAATTCTGAGTAGAATTTTAGTTTTATAGTATGTACAAGACAACATTGTAATGAAGGTGTTGTTAGCTTGTTCTTTTCTCTCTAGCTCGCATTATAATATTTAAGATAATTAAAGTATAATAAGCTTTATGGGCTGAACAAAAGCAAAAACTAACATGAAGTCTAATAAACTCATACCTTTTCCCATCCCAAGAACGTATTTACATAGACAAACCATGAGGTTTAACATTGCTGGCATTTAGTTGAGTTCCTTAAGCATCTAGTCAAAAGTTTGATCCTTGATGATGTGTGTGGAGAGGGTTTTATGGTCAACACTAAAAGCTCTTCGATAAGTTTACGATGGAAAGAGATTAGTTACTGCTATTTAAACTCACAATGTGCAAGTTATAAGTTTATTTTTTACTGACCGGATTAATCTTTTGTCAATGGTTAACATGACTCTTCGTGAATGCGAAATTGACCTACAAAGCATGGACTCTCTGAGATGATGTGGATGCGGTGACGGGTGGGTGTAGCTCCACCAATTTGGATGGCATCGGGTGTGGCTAACGGGTAACAATCATTGGCATCTTCAGTTCGATCCTTAGACGATTGTTTGAGAGCCTCACCGTTTTAGGCTTCGCAGTAATAATAACCTCATCACTCCACTGGTCCCATCTATAGCTACCTATGAAGAATCACTTAAATTGTTGAAGTACATCAAAAACACATTAACATGATTAAATTAAAATGGAAATAAGTTGTATCACTTATTTTATACAAGACTGTGTTCCTTGGGCATTTTGAAGTGGATGAATACATTACCAAAGCTTTTGAGTTGACTTGAACCGTCAACTGAAGTAATTTTCGAATGAAAAATGGGAGTAATGGCGATGGTCAATGTGTCGCCATGGAGCATGTCCATGAGTGGCGGAGGTACTCTAGTAAGAAACTTCATTCACATGTGTCTCTTCACTGTCACTGGGGCCACTGCTCTTCCCTCTTACCCTCACCGTCTTGGTGAAAAAATAATTGGGTGGGTGCACAAAGAAACGCCCAGTTTCACTGATCTACTTTCTGTAATAAATTCTCATGCAGTTTCTGTATCATCACTTGTAATTATATTATACTACAACAGTTTGCAGCGTGAAAATGGGGGATTCGAAGATTTTCTGAGACGACCATTCAGAATTGGTCGTGATTTCTTATGGTTCTTGTTTCCTTCTTTGAATGCTCGTGTTCGGAATTTTAAGTACTTGCTCTGTACAATTTTCGCAGAGAAACTTTTCACTTATTTTGCTAATAAAATAGAGAAGAATAATAAAAGAAAGTTGATTTTCATGGGGGTTGTGTGGTTGGGTTTGAGTGCACAGTTGAAAGTGCAGAGTCTTTACTGTTTAGGCCGTTTAAAAAATGCCACGAGAAACCCAATGATCTCTACTGGAAGTTTTTATCGTTTACGGGCTTGCTTTCACCTTTTAGGAGCTGAACCCCCTTTGTCCCCCAAAAAGAAGAGGAATAAAGTGGCTGGCTTCTCCTTCTGCATCTGCATCACATGGGGCTGCAGAAGCTTTCACTCTCAAGTTTGAAGACACTTCTTTCTTATCTCCCTCCTTAAATCTTAAATCATTGCAGTTTTTCTTTTCTGAATTGGAGGGGCAGATACTAACATTTTGAGGTTGCAGAATTAAACCCCACCTTCCACTTACAAGAGAGTTTTCAGATGATGAGAAGTGATTATTCTAGCATTCTTGTGACACTCAAACAATCGTTCACTTCACTTGTTGTAGCAGTTGATTAATTAATTGTTATTCCTGTACCAACTCCTCAAGTTAACTTCCCCCAGATGCTGGATCAGTTGGTAGTATTACAGTTCAATCTTCTCCACGCCGCTAATATTTCGCAGTTCCTCCCCTCTCCAACTGTCCTATTCCTACATCATCAATGAACAAGTATATTTTTTGAATTGCATAAACTTAATAATACCCGTCACGCTCATAAAATTATATTTCTACTGATTGATTATGGTTTAATGTGATGTACTTATATCTATATATTGTTAAGGTTGAGATGGAAGAAATGAAATGTAGCTGAGAGAGGCAAGTCTTAGATTTTGTCCCTTTCTTCATTTTAACATTCCGGCTCTGTTCATCTGTATAATTTTTCCGTTTAACAATGCACTGCCTATTAGTCTATTCAGTAGGAAAACAAACAAACAAACAAACACCCCACTCCATGTGAAATTTACAGGCAGTTAATGGCCTAAGCTGAAATCCATGAAGAGGACCAACACCATAATCAGTAAATAGGTCCCTACCAAACTTTTTGCCCTCTCTTTAATATATCAATGTCAATAATATACTCATTTCCTCCCTTTCAAAATATATGAGGCCATTGTAGAAAAAAATCATTAAATTTAAGTCATTTAAATAGTTATTAATTACCATTTTTCAGTTTTATCCTATTTATTAATGGTATGCATTGAACATAAAAAAAAGGTAAGACACGAGACAGATTTAAAAAGGGGGTCAAGTTAGTTTTGTTCTAATTATAAACAAATTTAATGAATTACCCACTCTTCATTTTTTTGGTTAGGTGGTTTATATTATTTTGATTTAATTAAGAATATTCTCAAATCATTTTTGAGCTTGAGATTGATTCTTTTTTATGCTTAGGATACAAATTTTTTTTACCCCTCCAACAAGTATATCTATGACTAGGTGAGTATATTTTAGATTGAAGGAATTATACATATTACTATCTTCTCTAAGGTTATATTTAGGATTAAAGGGAGTGTGGAATTTAGGATGAAGAAAAATAGTAGCAGTATTAACTATTAAGGAGGAAGTGGTTTTCACCCAATTCCATGGTCAGCCTCATGCACAAAAAGTCTTTCTACCGTTGCTTATTATTCTATTTGTCTCCTTCCTCATCACGTCAACCCATCCTCATCGCCCTTTCATTTGATTTCTTAGCTTTTACATTTCCCTTATAAATCTGCATATTCTTCACAGTTTGAAGAACTTCTTCAACTAAGCACTGTGGTAGCCATGCCTTCTTCTCCTTCTCACCCTTCCATCTTCCTCTGCCTTTCCCTCATCGTCCTATTCGCTCTTCCCTTCGCCGGTTAGTTCTTCATCTCTCCATTCTCTCTCATCGCTGTAAAGCAACTTGTGTTACTTTGTAGGAACCTTCTTCGTGGAATACCGATCCTTGTGAAACTTAAAAAGTTTGTAAGCCTTTTCATTTTGCACTTGAAAGTTGAATTTGATGATCCTTTCTACTAACTTTTGAAACTTGCGGCAACTATATGTTATTGTTTTCGAGTTTAGAACTGATACACTAATGAAACAGCTTCATTTCTTGTGAATTTTGGATTTTGAATTGATTCATCACATTGGGGTGTGCTTTAATTTTTGTCATACATTTCATAAACGGCCGCGTTTCTCTTCAATTCCTCGATGTTGAATCGATTCTATTTCATGGATCTTTCTCTCTGTTTTTCCGTCTTTCAGAGTCGCAATCCTTCGTTGGTATGAATTATGGTCAGGTCGCCGACAACCTTCCACCGCCAGAGGCGACGGTCAAGCTCCTGCAGTCCACCACCATCTCAAAGGTTCGGCTTTACGGCGCTGATCCGGCGATTCTCAGAGCCCTCGCGAACTCAGGCATCAGCGTTGTCATCGCCGCCGCCAACGGAGACATCCCGAGTCTCGCCTCTGGTCCTGCCGCGGCCACCCAATGGATCAATGCCAATGTGCGTCCTTACTACCCAGCCACCAACATCACCGTCGTCTCCGTCGGGAACGAGGTGATGACCTCCGGCGACCCGAATCTGATCTCGCAGATTGTCCCGGCAATGCGAAATGTCCAGAGTGCCCTCAGTTCGGCCTCACTGGGCGTCAAAGTCTCAACTGTACATTCCATGGCCGTGTTGACCCAGTCGGATCCTCCGTCGTCCGGCATGTTCAACCCGACACTGCAGGGCGCGCTGAAGGAGACGCTAGCGTTCCTGAAGGATAACAAATCGCCCTTCATGATCAACCCGTATCCGTACTTCGCCTACCAGAGCGACCCAAGACCCGAAACACTGGCATTCTGCCTATTCAAACCAAACTCGGGTCGGATCGATCGGTATAACGGCCTACTCTACACCAACATGTTCGATGCACAGGTCAGTGGCCCCTTTAAGTAATTTTTTCCAAAAAAAAAAGCGAAAATCATTTGTTCATCTCTATACTTTTTATTAATTTTCAATTTGATATCTGTGTACCTTTTTTCTTAATTAATTTATTAATTTTTCTGTTTTTATTATTATTAACTCTTATAACTTTATTCTGTTAATACAGTTAGTTTCTGTGTAAGAGTTATGTTGCTGACAAAGTATAATTAAAGTATTTAATTATAAGGAAAAAAAATACACTAGTAACAAATTAAAAATTGAAAAAAAAAGAATAGATACCAACAAATAGATTTTTCCAAAAAATAAAGCAGGGTAGATGACGAACACATGGTAAGATATATTTAACATTTTATATTAGAATTTTATGTTGTATTTATTTCTTAAAAGTTACTGCTATAAAAATGGGTAAATAAAAGAGTTTTTTTTACGATTAAATTGACAAATAAAAATTTGTAAGAATATGAAAAGTTGACGCGGAGGAGAGTCATAGCCTTGTTTCTACGTGTCTAAGCTGTTAACTTTCTACTAGAAATTTCGGAGCGTGTTACTTCTCCAGGCTTGCGTGATTTCTAGGCAGTTTCCAAGTGATTCGCCAACTGAATAATATTCTTATGTTGAAATATATGATGTGTTGTGTTGACTAGTTGATTTATCTTGAAATGAAAAAGCTACCATATGAAATAATGAAGCCCCATAATATTTTTACCAAGACTTCCTCTATACCAAATTTGAACTTCTCTTGTGTCGTAAGAAGTGATTATCCCATCCAAATTCCAAACACGGGCAAAGTGAAGTGAAGGATACGTTTGATATGAGTTGACAAAAGAGAATATTTTTTCTTCATAATAGATGTAATATCGATCATTTAACAATTCTTCTTCTTTTTTTCCAAAATAAGACGCTTACAATCTTAAAAGATCAAATTAAAAAAAAAAAATTATAGAAAAGCGTGAAGGACTAGCAAGCTGAACTAATTGAAGCTGCTAATTGGTTTAATGAGTGAATGTTGCAGAGTAGTTTTGAGCACCTCCTTTTTGTTGATTGTAATATGAGCAGGTGGACGCAGTGCATTCAGCTTTGGGGGGCATGGGATACAGAGACGCAGAGATAGTGGTGGCTGAGACTGGATGGCCCTCTCGTGGGGACCCCAATGAAGTGGGACCCGGTGTTGAAAATGCCAAGGCCTATAATGGAAACCTCATCGCTCACCTACGTTCCTTGGTTGGCACCCCTCTTTTGCCAGGCAAATCTGTGGACACGTATGTTTTTGCCCTGTACGACGAGGACTTGAAATCTGGTCCTGCTTCTGAACGTGCTTTTGGCCTCTTCAAAACTGATCTTTCTCAATCTTATGATGTTGGCTTAGCCAAGTCTAGCCAACAGGTGAGTCCTCCTTCTGCAAATGTTTTAGCTGCATCACTGCGCTTTATATATTTTCGGAATCCTGAAAGCATAAGGCATTGAACAGTGATTCAACACCATACATAATATATATCAAGTTTACAAGTTTTTCTGCTTATCTGCTCCTCTTCGATGATTTTTTTTCTTATACCAACTTGCACCTGATTCCCAACAAGAAGTACGATCATAGATGGATATATATTAAAGTTTAAGATGCATGGCTTTGGATTGACGTGTAATGTGTCTTGTGTTAAAATAGGCTCCTCCATCAACAAGTCCAGCAGGGTGGTGCGTTCCTAAAGCTGGTTTATCGGATGCTCAGTTGCAGGCAAACCTTGATTTTGCATGCAGCCAAGGCATAGATTGTGGGGCAATTCAAGCAGGTGGTGCTTGTTTTGATCCAAACACAGTAGCATCTCATGCTGCCTATGCCATGAACCTCTATTACCAAAAGTTTGGAAGAAATCCTTGGAACTGTGATTTCTCTCAATCTGCTACTCTTACCTCACAAAATCCAAGTGAGTTCTTTTTCCCACTTCAAATCAAATGTTCCTTTGCATTAACTCTGCTAAATGTGTTGTCTG
This sequence comes from Vachellia collinsii, assembly GCA_006871305.1. Lineage (NCBI taxonomy): Eukaryota > Viridiplantae > Streptophyta > Magnoliopsida > Fabales > Fabaceae > Vachellia > Vachellia collinsii. The sequence continues at coordinate 27,999 of QFDD01000284.1, read as the reverse complement.
GCGCTGAAATTCTAATTATATATATTACTCAATGCAACATTGTCTCATAACAGCGTCCAGTTTACCAAACAAAACGAAAGAAAACTAGTCTAGTTAATTTTTCAGTTACAGCAAAATTAGCAGAGTACATTTTTCATTCTATGATGGGAATAAGAAACACTTTTTTTGTGTATAAGAGAATGAAGTTCATTTCATTTGTGTGATGGAAGCGTTATTTATATGTAAGTTAAAGAATATATACCAAATATACCAAAATCTTCCTTTAAAAAACGAAGAAAAAAGAAAATCCCTTTCATTCTTCCCACGCATGATGACCTTAATTGGCCATTTAGGCTGTGTTGGTTTTACCATTATGGGCTTGGAAGAAGTGATAGGCACTTGAAGTGGACAAGGGTGCCTACTTCTGCTTGTGTTTTGATGGGGTGAAACAAATATTAAATCAAGAGGAATCTTGTTTGGTGGTTTTTTTTTAATTAGATTGCTTAATTAATAATTTAACTCCTTCTTGCAGGTTATAATGGTTGCACTTACCCTGGTGGCAGCACCTAAAATGGAGGAGACCTTAATTTATTGGCAACAAAGATAATTTGTGGATAAATTGTATTAGAATTAATCTAATGAATAAGGGGTTATTTTTTGCCCTCATAATTTATGACCCTTTAATCTTATTTAACTAAAATTGTAACGAGATATTCCAGGCTTTATCTGTAATTTATTATTGAACTTTTCCGGTTTTTGAAAACTTTTTTTCGTTTTTTACTTGATCATGTCGATAGATTTTTTTTTTTAATCGAAATGTTGATAGAATGAAATACGCATGAATGTCTAATTAAACCTGATGTTTTTTGCACAAAATGACAAAGTATTTTATAGCTGGCCACTTTATGGGTCAAAAGTTTCCTCGGGCGTTGGCCAAAAAAATAAGTTTCCTCGGCCGATTCTAATGTATTAACCATTTGTTTATAACTTATTCCTTTAACTTTTTACATGCAAACGTTTTTGAATAAAATTTTAAATGGTTTGTAAAGTTGACATTTTAATGAAGTTTTAAAGTAAAGCATGTTGAATTGTCACAAAGGATCTCCGTACTCTAAAATAAAAATAAATAAATTAAAGCTCGTTTTAAACAATATTTTACTCACTTTCTAGCGGACATTTTCCCTAAATACAATTAATAAAAAATAATTATTAGGAATGTTTATTTTTATATTAAAAGACAATCTACTTTAGCAACTCGTAATCCGTTGTCGTCCAGCGGTTAGGATATCTGGCTTTCACCCAGGAGACCCGGGTTCGATTCCCGGCAACGGAAGCTTTTTGCTATTTCCTATTTCCTTCCTTCTCCCTTCTCCTTGTAATACATACATAACATATTTTCTTCGTTCGCCTCTAATTCATTTTCACAATCAAGCTCTTCTCTTACAAACATCCACTTGGAAAGTTGTGGTCAACGTTCCTTTTTTTTTTTTTTTTTGACGAGAGTGGTGAACGTTCTTGAGTATACGATAATAATCATAAATATAAAACTGAAACATATTTTCGCAGCCACAAAAAAAAAAAGTTCTAACCAAGCTTATATACCTTCTACAATTTTATAACTAATTACTATTTTTTTTAGTTATAAGCGTAGCTGCTAATCATGACCAACATATAATTGCTTATTAAGATATTAGCGTGTTGACATCTTCAGACAAAATGGTCAGCCTCGGTATAATTGGATGAGGTTTGAAGTTTGAATTGTCAAAATAAGATGCTTCTAAATGAATTACAATATTGGTCCTTTCTTATATTTTTATCATCGTTCAATGCTCATGTCACTTTCATCTAATCTCCATTGTCAACATTGTTATCTCTTCTATTTTCCTGGGCCAATTCATTTGCATGATTTCCGTGCTCCATAAAATATTTATCAAAAGGTGCTTAAATAAGATTCTTGATAAGTAGTTATGCTTCTATAAATATATCCTCTATATATAATAATAATTTATATTTATTACTCATATAAAATAATTTGCATTGAATATATATATATATATATTTAATTAAAACATTTAATAATGTGCTGGCTTAAAAAAAGGACAAATAGAAGCGGAATGGTGGTGGTTGTGGGTTCCACAAACACGGAGGAGTCGGACAGAAGGGGTCTAGGTATGAAGACACATCGACAAAAGTGGGCCCGGCGGCGTCAGTCCATTAGCAGTCCCGGCTCAGCTCAGACCTCAGAGCTCACGCTTCTCTCTTTCCATTTCCCTTTTCTTTTCTTTTCAATTCGTATCAGCCTATCATTTCATATTCTCCCCCTCCCATCAAATCATTCTCATTTCGCCGGCCTCCATCACCGCCATCTTGTTCCGAGACGGAGGAGCAACCTCCGACACGACCGCTAGACCCACTAATCTATTCAATTCCACGGCCTAAGTTTCATACCCTGCCATTCCCTTCCCACTTCTCACAATGGCTTAGGGCTTAAATCGAACATGTAGGTGCTCCTTATTGATTCGGCATCCCACGACAAATTGCTGAGAACGAGTAAAATGTCTGTTGCGGAGCTCAAGGAGCGTCACTTGGCGGCCACGGAGACGGTGAACACTCTCAGGGAGCGGTTGAAGCAGCGACGACTTTCTTTACTCGATACAGATGGTATAGTTTTTTATTTTTGGGCTTGGATGTTGAGATTTCTTGTCCAAAGAATTGCTTTCAGATCCAATCCACTGAACTGCTTGTTTGATGAACTTCGTAGTTGCTTCATACGCGAGGTCTCAAGGCAGAACTCCAGTTAGCTTTGGTCCTACGGATCTCGTTTGCTGTAGAACTTTGCAGGGTCATATGGGAAAGGTAACTTGTGGTTCTGCAGAAAGTCAGTTCCATATCTTATTCGTAAGCATATGTCTTTAGATGTGTGAAACCTAACCTTGGTGACATCCTATGGTTTTAACTTTTAAGAGCCAACCAATGCTCATCTGTTAGTACGAGTGATCAAGTATGGAATTAGCTTATCAATTCCGGGTTCATGTATTAAGATTTCGGAACGAAACGAGATTACTTATCGAACCTAGTAATTTAAGAATATTGTAGGGTTAAAGCGCCGCATTTATCGTTAAACTTGTTATTTTATCGAAATATATAAAACTATGTGTATACAAGGATTATTTACTTGATCAATGCTGTCTGCTTTGTTCAGTAATTATTTACTTTTTTTTTATCTATATTTCTTCTGGGACAGTCATGAAGGAACAGTTATCACTCTGATATCTAGTATGATGTTAATGTTGTTAGTCCACATGCAATCTTAATCTTGAGAACGCTGATGATAGACATAGCTTATCTATACTTGGTGAGATATGCCAATGCGTGATATCTATTTTCTTTATTTTCTAATGTATCGACAATGATTGCACGTATTTAATTCTAACGACCAACCTTGGATATTTCAAACTTCTGATTGATTTCTCAGCCATTAAACTTTTGCAGGTATATTCATTGGATTGGGCATCTGAAAAGAATAGAATTGTTAGTGCATCCCAAGACGGACGACTTATAGTATGGAATGCTCTTACTAGCCAAAAAACTCATGCCATAAAGCTGCCTTGTGCTTGGGTCATGACCTGTGCTTTCTCGCCAACTGGTCAGTCTGTTGCATGCGGTGGTCTTGATAGTGTTTGCTCTATTTTCAATCTGAATTCCCCTACTGACAGGGATGGTAATCTGCCTGTCTCACGGATGCTTAGTGGACATAAGGGTTATGTCTCCTCTTGTCAGTTTGTTCCAGATGATGACACTCACCTAATTACCAGTTCTGGTGATCAGACATGTGTTTTGTGGGATATTACTACAGGCCTTAGAACATCTGTTTTTGGAGGTGAATTTCAGTCCGGACATACTGCAGATGTATTAAGGTATTTAGGCGATTGCCAAATGTTCGACATGCTTGTTAAATATTGAATCTATATCATCTTCCTATCGTACTGTGTATACCGCATCCCCCATCCTAAACAAAAAAATTAGTGACAAATAAAAATTATCTATTCGATAATGTGTAATTTAAATTGGCTGAACTGTAATGTTTCTGGATCCCCTTGTCTAAATATGTTTCAGTTAAATTTTATATCTTTAGTTTTAAATCGTGCCTTAGTAATATGTTATTGCTTTGCTCTCTTTCAGCATTTCTATCAATGGATCCAATCCAAAATTGTTTGTATCTGGTTCTTGTGATGGAACTGCCCGATTGTGGGATACACGTGTTGCAAGCCGAGCTGTGCAGACATTTCATGGGCACGAGGGAGATGTTAATGCTGTCAAATTCTTTCCTGATGGAAACAGATTTGGAACTGGTTCTGATGATGGAACTTGTCGATTATTTGATACTAGGACTGGACACCAACTACAAGCATACTGTCAACAGCACGGTGACAATGACATCCCACATGTGACCTCCATTGCATTCTCCATATCGGGAAGACTTCTTTTTGCTGGATACACAAACGGTGATTGCTGTGTTTGGGACACTTTATTGGCTAAGGTAAGTAGAGATCTAATGTACACTAAAGAAAGTCAATTCCATTTTAAATTAAAATTTGACTGTGCAAATCAATCTTTCCTTCCTTCCACATCACTTGTCTAAAGAAATTTAGGAAGAAACTGTGTTTCTACCATAAGTAACTCTCTTACATCAAACTAAGTGTTTCAAGACACATACGTAGACCATTTTTAATTTCTGATGAGAAGTTCTATCTTGCCCCTTCATTGGATGATCTGAGATTCTGTTAATAGCTTGCTTCATGTGCAAAATATTTTAATTCTTCATAAGATATGAAGTGCTGTTCCTACTTGGCAAAATCACAATATGTTCATGAGCCATCTATGTATACATTAGCACACATCATCTTTTAATATTTCTATGTGCAATAGTTACTTTATTTTACGCATTACTAGTGCATATTACATTATTTCCTTGTCGCATATTTCGTTTTCATTTTTTTCCCTTGAGGTAACTCAAGTAGCCTTCAATGCTCATCATTATAACCGTAGAATGTTGGAACTTCCAGCTTTGAAATGTTTCTGTCTTTTTTCTCTTACTTGTGCCTCACACAGGGCCTTGGATTGGGTGATCGTAAGAGTTTATATAGACTATTCAAGACAGTTGGTCAAGGATTTTTTATCTTTTGGTTAAAGGAAAGGCACCAGAAGCTTAAAAGGACTAGGAATTACAGCATTATTTTAAGCTTCAATCTTGGCAAACTTAGCATGCTTTTTTTTTTTTAAAAAAAAATAAAAGCAGTAAGAATAATATGACACCCTCTCTTGGAACATCAGATGTACCTTGGTTTCATGGACACGACAAGTTGTTTCTCCCTTTCTCTCTTTAATCTATGCTTGCTCATGCATCCGTGGTAAACTGATTAAAAATTGCCTCCTTGTTTCATTGCAGATGGTATTGAATTTAGGATCTCTTCACAACAATCATGAGGGCAGGATCAGCTGCTTAGGCTTGTCGGCTGATGGAAGTGCCTTGTGTACAGGAAGCTGGGACTCAAACTTAAAGGTGAGCACGCTTTAAAAGACTAGCAGTCTCCCTCCTTAACCATCTCTAGAAGCTTTCCCTAGAAAGCCGACATTTATTCCCTGTCTTCTGGATAAAAAACCCAAAACTGTTATATAGCAACCTTCCTCGATCCTTTTTGCCAGCCATCCTCCTGCTTAGGTCTTCCTGAACAGTTCCTTTCGATCAGAGGCCCATCTGTTTATTGGCCACTTGATTTCCATAACTAACTCTTAAGGTTTTTCCTCCAGGTCAAATTTAAGTTTTGGGATTTAATTCTATAAGAAAAAGAAGTGCAACATTACCAGCAGAAACACTATAAGCCTATAGTGATTTAACTTTTACAGCACATCTATAACAAATTTTTGGTATCAATTGCATCCATGAGTGTTAGTGTGTATGCTAGGCTAATTGTTATATTGAACGTAGTATTTCTTTGAGCAGCATGCGTTACCTAGAAAAGCTTTGGTTGTTAATCTGCTATTAAATTTACTTATCTCTAATAGGCAGGTGCAATCTATTAGAATGGTAAATGGAGTTATTCCTTCTTTCCTTTTAGAACTTGTGTGTGAATCACTTCGCTTCCCTTCTGTGAGCTATGCATTTCTCTTTCGAACAAGTGAATACAAAGCATTATTCTAAGTGGCCTCTTGCAGATTTGGGCGTTTGGAGGGCATAGAAAGGTGGTGTGAACCATGGAGGAGCTAAGATTTGTCATTTAACTTAGCCTTCTTTGCACTGCATCTGAGGTTCAATATAATTGTGTGGCAATGCTTGTGATGGTTAATTTGCAGACGAATTGCATGGAAGGGGGGCAAAGGTTACATGCTCTAATATTTAAACTAGTGCTGCAGCTTGTTTATCCTCATGTGGGCTTGTCCAAGTGTGATCTAGGATTTCCATTGTATTAACCACTTTGGTATCTGCACGTTAAACGTAAAAATGAAGGACCATATATATTTTCTTGTCCCTTGGTATAGTGCCAAACAACATTGCTGTTGCGTATTTATTTCTATCAGTTTGAGGATGTTAATTACTTAGAAGTTCCACTAGGCATGTCCAGTGGTGCTATGGACTATGAAGCTTCTCGGGAGGGACAACTTGCTTAATAAAAGTAAGCTGAAGTCGCTGCAACTGAAAAGTGAGAACTTGTCTCTGCAGCTCTATAAAATTGACTTTTGCCACGGCATTTGACTTCTGAGATGGAGTTTTGCCTCATAATATCTGAAGTTAGTTGCTTGCCTGGACTTACGCCTGCTTTTATCATTTTGGGTTCGGGAACCTCGAGGACTGCTTTAGATTATTGTGTGGATGCGTTTTTAGGTAGTTTGGAAGTTTTGGGGGCTTTGGGATTATCAATTTTGCTATAAATATCCTGACCATGATTCGTTAAAGTGAACAAAACAATGATGTTGAAATCTCTATTAAAAGATGTCAATATTTACTGTCTAAAGTATTTCAAATCAAATTGCCTTCAGTAAAAAGATATTTGTTCTTAGTTAAAGAGAAAAAAGTAAACACACTAATGTACTTATTTTGTATGATATAAAATCATTTTCAAAAAGTTAATCCAAATACCATCTAAAAGCAATTGCCATGGATCATCATTGGGCAAAAAAGTTAGTTCATTAACACCACAATAGGCGATGCCTAACTTAAAGAACATTTCGTTTTGCCCCAATAGGGTAAAATTGGAATGCAGCATAAAGATATAGTTTGTATGAAAGTTTCTCTAAAATGTCCAAAATGATGCCTAGCATCCGGAATGCCACAGGCGCAACAAGCGCAAGCTAAGTGTCCTATATTCCAACTTTTCAAGTCTTTACAATCAAGTATATATCTAACTGCAGTGCTGTCTCGACTCTTAATTCAAATCTCAAGCAGTAACAAAAAATCTTTACTCTTCAACAAAAACAAGGGCTGAAGTCAATGCTGCTTGACTTGATGAATTTGCTAGCCGCTTGCCACAATTTCGTGAATGGCATCGCTGACTGTTTCATCCTCGGATCTAACAGCCAATTTCATCGCAACATCCTTTGGACCGTCGAGTCCGAAAGACAACTTCACGAGCACCCTCGCATTTCCTATGTATGCGCCTGACAATACGCATGTGTGAGACCTCGCATTAGGTGGTACAGCCTCTGTGCCCTGCACAAGCAAACAAGTACATATTTAGATGCCATCTTCCTTACCACACGCTTTTAGTTAAATAATAATAATAATCATACACCAAAGATACCCAAATTTATCTTATCTGCCTTCATTGAACGTGTGCGCAAATACCATTTCAACCAATTGGCCACCAATCTAATATGTACAATGCACTTGCATGCTAAGTAAATCAAACTCAAAACTCGTATATGATGCCCAAGATTTTATGATCTCTAGGATATCGATTCTGGGAATAAGACCATTATCATATGATGCACAAAATAGTGGTATTTTAGCAGCATCTAACAAAACTCTTAAAAGCTCTAAGATAATCATTGAGCTTACCTCACAGGGCTGCATGCCAAGTAGATTTATGACAGTATTTACAGCCTCGGCCAAGCTCTCTCTTGGGCCAAGACCGTATTCATCCACCCGTTCACAATCAGGGCCCATACTTTCCCATGCATTCCTGAAATTAGACACCCCAACTTTCAACATGTAATCAGCTGCGACCACCTCCAGATCCTCCAGTTGGTATTCATCTTCAACACCATCATCTTCTGCCTCACCAGTGGTTGGGTCAACCTGGTGAACATCCGAAGCAGCAATGAGATTGGCACAAAACAATCATAGGTTTTGTTGGTTTATAAATTTCCTCCCAGAGAAAAAATGAAACAAGCTTCCTGTTTAAATTATCAAATATATACCTATTTATGATGCCATTATTTTATAGCACTAAACATTATAAATAGATAGAGAAGCAGACCCACAAAAGTCCCCACGTTTAACGTAATTGAAAATTTTGATGAACAAAAACTGCAGTTCATGACAAAGACTAACCACGGCTTTATGACAGAAAAATACCTCCTTAACATAAAATTTCAAAACATTGGAAAATTTTCCAACTGTTGGCAACCCATCAGGCTTCTCAAACGCCACAAAAGTCTGTCCTGGTGAATCACAAGGAAGTGATTTGAGGGGCTTGGATAGCACCTCAGAAAACTCCTCTGCCTCTGAAGCATCAACAATAACAGTAACCTGGAAGAGAGCAAAGAATTATAAAGAAAACTCAGCATGCAACATTATCATGAAGTTGTACTGTATCTAATAGTTCATTACATCTTCCAGCAATTGCTCTGGTATCGTGTTTGTGCAGTTGAACTGGAACACAACATGACTGTCAAAAATGTGTTTAACAACATTCACTGCATATTCAGTCTCTGCTTCAGTCAGCTCCACAGGGGATGAGGACTGTAAAGATGCAACGTCATTAGATATTTCATCAAATTAAGAAAGGAAAACGAAAAAGAATCAAGTGAACGAACTTTGAAAAGCTTCCCAAAGTTTGTAAACTCAGGAATTGAGGAAAGCAGCTTTTCATATGCATCTGCGGTTGATGGAGGGGCACTTGGAGGGGCACCCAAACCAATTTGCTTTTTACCAGGGGCTTTCTTCTCTACATATGAATGAGTTTTAACTTCCTTGGGCACAGAGTTAATGTCAAAAGACTCTTCTGAAGGCTCCTGCATTCATACTAAATAGATTTAGATGATATCCATAACTCATGAAAAGCAAGAAAAATGGCAAGCACTCACGTAGTTTTTCAAACTAGTTTCCAGATTGACAAGTGGGACATCAAATAACCCAAAAAGGAAGTCCCTAGCAGCTTTTTCAGTCTCAGCTACTGAACCATCACCTTCAAGCGTGCTCAAATAGAGTGTTGCTCTATCACGAACCTGCAAAAACACACCCACAGAGAGTTATACAATTATAAATATCAGGTAATATTATTGTTGTTGTTGTTGTTGTTGTTGTTGTTGTTAATTTCCATTCTTCCAGAATGGCAAAAGGAGGAAAGGAGTTCTGAGTTCATGCATACTTTTTATAATGTGCTAAGATAGGCATTGGGTAATATGGAATGCTTCAGTTTTAGGCAGTATAGAATGCTTCGTGTGATAACTTAAGAAGGTGATTCTTTCTCATTGAAAGCATACTTTCAAGGGTGGGTTGCCCACACCTCCTTTGGCCCTACCATGCTACAAACATTTTTACGTTAGAAATTAGAAACTCATTTATAAATCTGTATATGATAAAAGATAGTAAGGACTTCATTTTACTTAAAAAAGCATTAATATAAGCTCTGATTAGATGGAGAAACAAACCTCATCATCACTGTCAAAAAGGCATCGCCTTAGCAAAACAAATATCCGAGGCTGAGAGTAAAGCATGATGCTTCAAATTTAGTTAGTATATCCCACAATGAAACCAAGTCTTAAAAGAAGGTCATTACAAGGTATAATAATCAATATAAGATGAAAGCACTACCTTTAAAACATCAACTGAAGCAGCAAACCTTGCCAATGTGCTCACAGCACTGGCCCTAACGGTTGGATTCTCAAGATGTACTCTATTATATATGTATCGTATAAATTTACTTGGGTCAGATGTTTTAGGCCCTTCAATTCCCAGGAAGTGCAGAATCTAATGCATAAGGGAAACAAAATAATTAAACATGGTAGAATGGCAAAAGTATGAACTGTAAATTGTAAAAGATGATGAACAAAAATAATACCTGGGTGGACAAATAGGTGAACTCACAATCTTCAATGAACTCACAAAGATGAAGCAGCCCACTCTCTCTCGCTTCAGGGATATCTCTAATGAGAATTACAATTGAATCAACAATTGCCTTCTTGAACTCGAACCCACCTTCTTCCCTGAGAATGTTGCTTAGGAAGTTCATCCTGAGATCAATAACAGAATACCAACCTGCAAATTAGAACACTTACTAGAAGAAACATCCAAAGAAAGGCGTAACAAGAGGGAGAAAGAAACTTATGGTATGATATGCCTACTCACAAAGACCGATATTTTAAGGGAAACTTCAAACACAGTGATCTTATTGCTTCAACCACAACAATTTTGAACTCATCAGCAATATCTGACATGAAATTTGTAATTTGCTTCATAAGACGATCCACACTTGACTCATTTCCAGTCTTCAAAAGTGTAGTTATTGCAAGTGTGGCAACACTTCTGTTCTGGTCAGAAATCAAACTTTCCATATCAATATTGCAGTTAGTGACTGCTGCTGCATGTGTCATAGCCACCTACAAAGTTCAAGTTGTGATTAGAAGTAAAAAATAAAGGTCAATATTCATCCAAGGCAAAATTAGCATGATTAAATTATTTTCAAGAGATTTGATTTTAAATGAACTGAGTGATTTTTTGGTATTTGGGGTTCTCCAAATAATTAAAAAAATGTTCCTTCACTGTTACTCCCACTGAACTTTCCAAAGCCTAGATACTTATGTTTTACAATTTATATTTTTTGTCCCAGAGCTACTTCCTCTTTCACTCCAATTTTCATTTGTTTTTCTCCCCTTTAATTTTTACATTGCAGCTAGTTCACAATTTACATTTCAAGTTTTCAAAGCCTAGCTATTCCTTCTTTGTTCTCTAACCTTTTTCCATATTCATATTACAGCTGTTTCTCTTATCATGCTTCATTTTTCCAGTTTCTCAATTTTCATGACGTTGCGCCACATTACTATCTGGATTACCTGGTACTGCACTTTTATTGAACATGTATTGCTTTATATGAGCTATTTTCTTGACTGCACGACTAGTTAATTTGCATTAGTAATTTTATGCACAAAAGTTTATAAATTCCCCCTTTGTTTATACATATAAATTATATGTCCCCACCAATTTAGTGCTTCATGCCTTGGAGGCACCCTACCCATTTGGCTACACATAAAAACAATCAACCCCTCTGAGGTGTTGTTCAAATATCTTATTCACAAATAAAGGGAGCAAAAAATAACTATTGTTGGAAAATTCAGTAAAAATGGTTGACCTTGTTCAGGGTTCGGACAGCAGCAAATCTTAAGACAGGCTTAGATGAACTTAGGAATAGTTGGAGAACGGTAATTGCTGGAGCTAATTCTCTGCTTGTGACACCATTAAGCTCAGTAATTGCTCTGGCAGCTTCAAAAATCACCATCTCTGACTTGTTGCGAAGGCAACTCTCAAGATAATCATAGAAGGGACGATCCCCTGTCTGTGTATTATTACCTGACTCACGAATCACCTGCAGGCATGATGCTAAATAACTATTATGCAAACAAATATCACCCCACTCCCAGTATTAGAATATATATCAAAAGAAAAAAGCACCTGGCTTGTATAACGGATCAAAAGGCATTGGGCCAAAGGTGAACGAACAGTTCCCCTTGTCAAGCTTGTAACCAACTTGCTAATAGCTAACCGGTCATTCTGCCGTATCTGCAACATTGTTGATCACAATGTCTCCTTAAGACTTCAGGATCTAAACTCATTATATATAAAATAAGGCTTCTAAACAGTCAAAAATAAAATGAATGGTAGAAGTTTATACCCTTAAGAGCCTCATACAAAATTAACGGAGAAGCCAGATCATCCATAATTATAAATAGTAGAGCTGTGATAATCAACATGCCTATCATTTAAGAAAGCAATCTTAAGTTCCTCCTCTGTCAGAAGCTATTACTCAACATCAGGTTATCACTGATCACTATTAAAACATCTGTGTAATATGGATTTGTTTTATACATAGGCATCATTGAATGATCCATATTGATTATTATAGCAGTGGTGTTTTCATCTATAGCACAAGTTACTCAAAACATCATAAAGCTTTGTACAAATGGAACCATTATGCAACATACTTGTTGTAGCAAGGCCAATGCGTGAAACTGTACAAGAGCTGCTCTTGATTGAACTGCTTCCTGAACCTCATTGCTCCACCTTTTTACAATTTCAGGATTTGTCTGAAAATAAAAGGCAAAAGTTATAAAAAAATAATTACAATATGCTAATATAAAGAATTACATGCATATAAATGGAAAATACCTGAAGTAGGTGAATGCCACTAACTAGGGCTGCACTTGCAACAACTGGATTCTTATCTACAATTGCTTGTTTCAAATACCGCTCAATCTGGGTGAGAAGTGTTCCATCGATAATATGACAAAGCACCCGAATGGCATTCGCCCTATACATATCAGTCTTACTATTCATGTCCTTCATAAGCGAGCTTGTGACAATAATAACCTTTCATAAAATTAAAGCGAGAAGTCAGACAGCAGTTTCACAATCATGGATAATACAAGGGAGTCTAAGTGTCCAACAAGAAAGAAGAATTGCATAAGAACATGTAACCTCATCTGAAGAGGGAGAGATTTCCTTTATCATTAGGTAGACCATTCTCCTTAACCCAAGATCTTTAGACTGGAAAAGCTTAGTCACAGCAAAAAAAACTTCTGTGGCTTCGACCTATGAAATTGAAGCAAGAAACTACAGAAAGATCAATAACTATAAAACAATTTTGAAATTTGAAAAGTCTACATGAACAAGCATAGATCTCAAAACGATTAAAATGAAACCAATAAGAAAATGTTCTTGACCTTTGTAAATGTCTCTCCCTGATTTAGTAGGTACAAAAGCTTTGTGATAACCTGGAAATTAAATAGCAGGCATAATTTTCAAAATCTAACTACCAATCAATAGTGGAAGCAAAGCTTGGAAACAGAGAAATCAAGTGGTTCGAGATGTAAACCTGTGAACATCTCCTAGCATCTAGTTGTGGATCATTAAAAACCCTGGCTTCCTGGAGAACGGACCCCTTTTCAATTCCCAAAAAGGGAGAATAATCGGCTGTTAACCAACCAAAAGTACAATTAGTATACATGGGCATCAAATCATAATGCACTTAAGATATAAGGCTACGTAGGACTTTCAATGCACCAGCCTAGCTTGAACGAAACGCCAAAAAAGTTGTCAACTCAATTATCTGCTTTGCGAATTATACGCTAAGGCTAAGAGTTTCCAAATAACATAATGGACACAACCAGATCAAACAAGGATAACTAAGGCACGTATGAGTTTAAAATCAATATGACACGAGTATTATGATCTAAGAGATCTCCAACTGCATTCCAAATTTAAAATGAAAATTAAATGCAGATCTGGAGCCGAAACAGAGTGATCCAGCAGCAGCGGACTGGAGAACATAAATACAAAGCACAAACAGAACAGAACGCAAATAGAATTGCGAATGGACATATAAAATAAATTGATATTTCGTCGGGGACAAATCTGGAGTTTGGAGTAAGAAATTTGAATCACCTTCATCATCTCGGTCATCGTCTTTCTTCACCAGAGGCTGAGCCATGACCGGAGAAGGGCAATCTCTGAGATCTGGAAGCTATACAACCTCGCTCGATCTCTATTTCTATCTCTCTCTATGTATGCGATTCTGCCAGCACTCCAGTGAAGTTTGGAAATGAGAAGCTTGCGAGGAGAAATGGCAAGGAAACTGCCCCCTGACGCACAAGAGGGCCTCGGTGTACCGGTTCACACAGATCAAGTACAGCGCGGGTATGATTTCATTTAATTACGCATTTACGCAGTTTTTTTTTTTTTTTAATAGTACGCATTTACGCAGTTTTAATCACAGCATCGTATTGGCATTTTCGCTTCGGAAAGTATGGGATTCCTGGTTAGGGAATTTATTATAAACTAAAATATGTTCAGTTGCACACCTAAAAGATCAATTGTACATGTGAACATTTAATTATATATAATGTGAAAATTTAGTTATACATTATAGAAGCTCAGTTGCATTTGCAATGCTTAAGCATAATTTTTGAGAAAATTAAACTTGAGGACTAAGTTAATAGTTTGGAACTTAAATTCATTTTTAATTTATTAATACTGAATGTTATTTGATTCTTTTTTTCCAAATTTATTAATTTTAGTTAGTTAGATTTAATCAATCATATATCAATATAATCAATGCAAATATACAATATATAGCAAATATACAATATATAGCATGTATTTTATATCCTATACTCTAGCCTTATTGAATTTTAATAACTTGGGATATATTTAAGGCTTAAATTAAATCCCACGTTATTAAAATTTAACAAGGCTAGAGTATAGGACATAAAAACTTTAATTGAAGCCTTAAAAATTTTTAAAAGTTATTTAGCTGTAAATCAGAAACTATTAAAAATTAAATATCATAATTTGCAATTTTTTTGTAGATATTATATTATTTTGATGTCCATAAATTTTTTTTATGTAACAGTTTTTAAGTCTCTCTCTTAAGAGAAGGGCTGCCACCATCTTGTGTCCAACTACTAAACGGGGGAGCCGACTAATCCGAACTCGAGGCTTAGAGTGCTGCTCACATAGGTAAGGTTTTCACCTCTCCCCACGAGAACATTTTCTAAGAATCGAACATATGTTCTCATCCTTAAGAGGGTCAAGTCCACTTACCAACTCGATCAACTATTCATTGGTGATGTCTATAAACTTTTGATCTTTCATATCTCACACTCATAACCTCTCTCATGAATAGTTTTTAGGAGTTTTATAGTTACATATTATATAATTATAATAATTTATATGGTTATTTATTCTATGTAACCTTGGTTATGTTTAGAAGCCTATAAATACAAAACTATGTAATACATGTTGTATATATCCAAGTAAACGAGAATATCCCCCTCTTTGTCTCCAATTCTCTCTTGTCTCTCTTATATAATCATCTCTTTTATATCAAATCCCTTATTTTATAACATGTGATCAGCACGATACTTTATCGGATGAGTTCATTGCATATTATTGATCATTTTAGCTTTTCGTTTGTTGCATAAAGATATCTAGATTGTGTGATAAGGATTTTTCAATTCATTTAAAATTTTTTAAAGAATACATGGCCTTGCAATTTTAAGCAAAGTATATATTTTTATTCATTGATAATTAGATGTATTTTGTATTGATGCTACTGAATACATAGTGGGTTTGATTCATTTCATGTGATCAATGATAAAATTTCACATGTTCTAATTTAGTTTTGAATAAGAATTAGACTATAGGCTATAAGCCTTTATGTTTGTCACTGCTGGAAGTGGTTGTACTTCATGAATTTTTATGAAATTAGTTTTATTGGTTTTAGGTATGTGTTTATGTATGTTAGAATTCTTCATCTTATGGGATTACTCACACAATTACATGAAAAATTAATTTTCATCGTGGTTGGATGAAAGGGATATTATGAATACTTATTACCTTGTATGCTCAAAAGGGTTAAAATATCTGTTTTATTTATCCGTGGATTTATTTCCGTTAAAGGATTTATTTCTTTTGGCTGATGAATACTTATTGAATATGATAAATTCTAACCTCCTTGATATTATAACTACATCGACGTTATATGGCTTTAATATATATTGAACAGCAACCTTATTTGTTTTTAATGTGCCGACGGTAATTCCCTTTGGGCATTTCTTCAAAAATGCTCTAACAACGATAGTGCGTATTAATACATGTCATGCGGGATGGATTTTTCCCTAAGGTTGATGAGCTTCAACGCTAAATATATACAATTCTCCACAATGTGTCATCATTGCATTCTCTGTGTGGGAGCCATATTCACTATTTCCAAGCTTTGAACTCGGTTTTGCAGCAGTATAATGGAAAATATATTGCAAATCTTGTTATACTATATTAGTTCTTCAGGTCTTGTCATATATTAGCTCATATCCTATGCTTTTGGATCTGTGGTTTTTTTTTTTTTTTGTCAATTTAATTTGAGTGTGGAAGGATTGTGGAATGACAGCAGTGTTGTCACATGAAAGCGTTTTAACAATAGAAGAACACGGAAGAAACACGCTCTAGCATAGTACTAGTATTACACATAACCTCCAAATGAAATTAGTAGAGTAGGGAATTAAGGTTAAACCGGCCCTATAGGGTTTAGGGCTTAAATGGATCGGCCCGTTTAGACCCTACTCCCTAATTTCCTTAAATTTTTCAAACCCGGCCCTTGAAAGATCGGGCTGCGGGCCTGAGGCCCTTTTAACTTTTTTTTTTATATATAAAATACAACATTAATTTTAACACCAATACAATTCCCTTATTCAAAAACATAGAAAGTCATATCTAATTATTTAAATAACTACATCGACAATAATAAATACTCTGAAGGTCTTAAACTTAAATTCACAAATCATATAGCATAATATTCTTTCTTTATTAATCTTCATCATTATCTCTAATTTCAAGGAAAGTTGAATTTGACTGAGCTTCATTAGGAATTGGCTCAGAAGGCTCTACTTCAGCAAGGTGAAAAATAGCAAGCATTTCATCTGCAACACCACCACCACCACCACCACCATCATTTTCGGTCTTTGGTAAAGTTGGACATGAAAATTGTTTTCAATATTAGTCGCATGATTTATAATTAGAAGTAAGAAAATGTTGAAATATTATTAATGTAATAAATAAAATGATAGAATAAAGATTTACATTCATTCCCTAATTTTACTGTTCGACACCTAAGTTTGTCTGTCATGGGTCGGCCCATGGGTCATAGGTATGTTTAACATATTTTCACTTTATTCAAATAGTTCAAGTTAAAATAATATGTTTTTAATTTTGGTCTTTAAAAAGTAGTTTGTATGTGGCAAATAACATAACAAGTTTGATATTAAAATTGGAAAGAATAAGAATTAAAGAAGTGAAAATATGTATGTGTCTTGTGTTTATCTTTATATAGCACATATAATAACTGAAAATAAGTATTTGACTTGAAAAGATTTCTTTTACAATTTGAAGGAAAAGAGGAAGTTCTTATAATATAATACATTAGATAAACGGTAAGAAAAATATAGGAAGAATAAAAACTATTTGAAGTAAAAAAAAAATGTTTGTGGGTCTAAACTGACAGGCCCTCGCCCCTGCAAGGCCGGCTCTTTTAGGCTCGACTCCTTTTTTTGACACTAAATTATAGGCTCGGCCCTTGATTTAAACGGGTTTAATCGGGCTCGACCCATTTTCCCAACTCTAGATTAGAGTTTGAAGGAGAGGGTATATTGTAATATTATGCAATATTATAGTTTTGATAAATGTTCTTGATGGTGAAATTATTTCTCTTTAACAATTCTACATAATATATCTTTAAGATGCACATGCAGGATTATTTTTATGAGAATGAGCCAATGAAGGATCACAAATTGGTAAAGGTATTTTGATTTTGAAATATACCACTCCAAACTATTTAGCCAATTTTTCATTTTTCTAAATAACAAAATCAAGAGAGTTATCTTTGATGAAAAGTGCGTTCATTCTTTTACTTTTTGTACAACGCCATTAGTATATATACATATGATATAGAAAATCCAATAGCCATAGAAAGTATGAGTTACAATGTCAAATTTCCTTTTATGGAATAACATATATGATATTTTTCAGTTGTGTATATATTAACTGATAATTAATTTATCATTTATTGGTTTTAATATTAAATTAAATTGATGTTACCA
This sequence comes from Vachellia collinsii, assembly GCA_006871305.1. Classification (NCBI taxonomy): domain Eukaryota; kingdom Viridiplantae; phylum Streptophyta; class Magnoliopsida; order Fabales; family Fabaceae; genus Vachellia; species Vachellia collinsii. The sequence goes on along the minus strand of QFDD01000284.1, from coordinate 9,933 downwards.
TGTGATTATTGCATTACATACATTGGTGAGTAGTATCCACTCTATTGTGTCAAAAAAAATATATTTTGAGAGAACATCAATGGTAGTTAAATGCAATTATATATATATGGTTGCATTAGATAAAAAAAACACTGTTTTGACAAATTTACTAATTAATTTTATTACGGTAATGAGAGGTTCTAATTTTAATGGCAAATATTACATGAAGGATTCTAATTTAATTAGAATAGAAGGGGATATGATGTGAGATCCTAATCTAATTAGGATGTTATTATTGGCAAGATATGGTATGATTTTCTTATATGTAGGCATCTTATAAGCATATTTTTACAATATGTGATACTACATTATCATACAATATATACTAATAAAATATTCTGTTCAAATTCATTTGAAATATAAACATATGTGATAAAAATATCTCTACATGCCAGTCCATTGATAACTATATGTTAGAAAATTAATATACTTCCCGATGAACTGGTTTAAAAAAAAACTTATATAATTTTTGAAGAAACTGACATGGCATGACTTGTTTGATTATCCAAATCATATATACGATGCAACATATTATTAAAAATTATATATTGACATCTATTGAAGAATTAGGAGATTCTTCATGAATAGTCAATATATCATATAATCTAAAAGTTATTATATGCTACTTGTTCTCAGTTGAAAATGAATTATGAGAAGATCATTGTTATGACTTGAAATTTGACTTATATGGGCTTATTTGAAAAGTATGTAAATCATACAAGTATTCAATAAATTTGATTGATGCATCTATAAGATGGTTATATGAGTAATTATTATTAGCCTGCAAACTAAAGTTTGCAAGATTGTTTGAATAAATCATTATGTTTATAAGCGCCCAGTTTCTAGATTATACGATCCCTAAATCATTTATTAAAGTCTCAATATATAACTTGATCAATACTTATGAGAACAAAATTATTATTTCAGTATTGGCATATCTGACTTGATATATTGTAGTGCTTTTACATGTTAAGCTAACAAAGTTCTCCCCGATAAAATTGGCTTTTATTCAAAAGCCAAATATTTTAATTTTAAAGGTTTGAATGTGTAGTATTTATTCTTATTGATCCACCATAATGCACATAGATGGAAAGTTGAGATAAATGTTGGGTAAGATTGAAACATACTCTTCCATAAACCCAAATAAATCCTCATTTACCTTAATTTTTCAAATGCAAATCAATTTCAAGAAATGCCCAACCAAATAAGTAGTTTGCCTAATACCATTTCAAAAATCAAAGTATATCATCCACAATAAATTCTTCCCACTTAGGCAAACAATGGTTAACAACACAACCTTGGGTAAATGGCATATGCCCTACTCACAATTTGAAATTAACAAATGGGCAACGTTACATCAACATCCAAAATGAGCAAAACAATATGGAGAGTATGCAAGCCTAAATACAAGGCAATATATATATATATATATATATTCATCTCCCACATGAAAGTCTACAAAAAAGGCGGCTCTATGACAGATAGACACAAAACTAGGCCTCCCGCTCTTTTCCTTCCTATCTATCAGTATTGGGCTCTCCTAAAAAATTGTTAAAACCACATGATGGACATAAAGTCTTAGTAACTAACAAAAAATTCATCAAATATACATGCAGGGCTATAAGAGGTGATGCATCGATAGATTTATTAAAAGTCTATTGTTATATAGTTATAAACCAACAAGTGCTTGATTAATAAATAGATACCAAACACAATAATATATATACTCCAAGTAGATAAGTTGGTAGAGAAACAAAGTTCCATTTAAATATATTAGTCATCGAGTGTATACCAACACAATACAACACAAATTATACTCAATTCCCTCCACCAAACTCATCCTTACATCACTTGACGTGGACTCTAACTTATGATGATAAGAGACTTGGTCAGAGTTAACTATTATTATGAGGTTAATGAGCCTTGTCCGAGGTGCCCACACTAAGTCCAAGATTAAAAGGTGTCATCCTCTCTGTGGTCACCCACAACTGGGTCGAAGACTTGGAAGGTCCAACATAGAGTTAACCATTATGATCAGTAGTGGAGATGATTGCCATGGACTTTAAGATTTATCAAATATACATCTTCCCAAAACTCTATCACAAACCAAACCACAACAACATATTCACAACCCTTCCATTACATATATATCCATATGCTCATTGCTCATCACATTTTCATTCATGATATAACATCCCAAGATATGAATAATCAAAAACATAATTCATAGTATCAAAAATAATGTCCACCACTACAAAAAATATCTTATTTCCGACGGAATTAGCCACGGATTTTTTCCGTGGCTAATTCCGTAGGAAAAATTTCTGACGGAATTTCCAAGTCAAAATTTGCCATGGAATTAGCCATAGAAAAAATATTCCGTGGCAATTTCTGACGGAAATTTTCCGTGGCAAAATTAGCCATGGAAAAATATTCCGTGGCAATTTCCAACGGATGGCAAATTTAATTATTAATTAATTAATTATAATAATTATAATTTTATTAATTAATTATTAATTTCAATTTTAAATTTTAAATTTTTTATTCATATTTTTATTATTATTTAATATTAAATCTTAATTAATATATTAATTAAAATCAATATTAAATATGAAAATATTATAAATAATATTTATTTTATTTGTCATAATTTTATATTAAAATTAATATTGTTTAAAATAATAAAAATTATGAAATTAATAATCATATAAATATTGTATATAAATAATTTATTATGCAGTATAATATTATATATATATATTTAAATATGTGTTTAGAAGATACAAGGTTCTCGCAATTCAACTGGTAAGGGATCACGCGCGTGCACAGGAGGTCGGAGGTTCGAATCTTGGAGGAGGAAAAATTGAGAATTTATCAGGTGGTGTCACGTGGTGACTGCAGGATGTGACACGTGGCAAGGGCCTAGCTGTGAGGTGGCGGCAGACGAAGGTGCCACGTGGCACAAGACCGGGGTGAAGTGGCAGCTGTTTAAGGTGCCACGTGGCATTATTATTTATTAAAAAAAAGAAATTTGCCACGGGACGGAATATTCCGTCGGAAATTCCATGGCAAACTTTGGCACGGAAATTTCCTTGGCAAATTTCCGTCGGAATATTTCATGGCAAATTTTCCAACGGAATATTCCCTCAGAAATTCCGTTTGTAATTTTCGATGGAATGAAAATTCCGTCGGTAATTTTTCGACGGAATGAAAATTCCGTAGGTAAACATTTTGTGACGGTGAAATTTCCAACGGAACGAATTTCGTCGGAAAGTCATTCAGTGGTAAATTCCGTGGGATATCACAATTCCGTCAGTAATTCCGTGGTTAATTTCATGTTTTTTTGTAGTGGACTTCACCAACAATTCACAAGTTTATGAGATCTAGTTCACAAGAGTGATTTCATGTAAGTTTACAAAATGAAATAACACTTACAGTTCAAAAAATGTTTCGAAAACATCTTACAACTCATACAAGCATATGAAACAAATTAAATATAGTTACCTCTTGTCAAAGTAAGTTGCAATACCACAGTAAATTCAAGTCCCAACGCTCAAATCCTCCAAATACACTTATGAGAAATAATTATGAGAAATTTTTGAGAAATAAAATTCTCCATAGCTGTAATTTATTATGGATGATATATCCCATAAATTTCTCTAAGTTTATATATGAGAAATAATTATGAGAAAATTATGGGATATGTGATCCACAATAGATGACACTTAAAACATTTTTATTGGGTAGAATATAGATACTGTGACATTCTAGGGATACGTGAGTATTTATCTTAAACTTATTATGATTAGTCATATCTTATATTTAATAATCTAATATGCATGATAAAAAAAATTAAATCAATATATTATTACCAGTTGCACTAGACTATATAGCTTTATTACCACACCCAATATCTAGTTCAACTCGGTCTAGTCTAGTTTTCATCGGGTTAATTTTTTCAAACTGGGTTTATGGTCGGGTCTGTGCGGGTTGCCGGGCTCCTCCTTAGCCCTATTAGCAACACAGAATCCTTCACATATCTCGTTGAAAACGCGGGAGAAGATTTGACGTTTTCATCTTAGGCATCTTTAAACTAGCATGAAAATAACAGAGGCTATGGTATAATAGAAAACGATGGTTCTGGATCTTATTCAAATGTATGTGCTAACACTATATGTGACGTGTACATAATGTGTATGACAGCTAAACATTTAATTAGTTGAACTAAGTATAACAATGCTTTTAACCGCCTCACCATTACTTAATAGTTAATGCTCTAATTAAAAATAAGGGTAAAACGTGGTTTATATATATAGACTGCCATCAACATTCAAATCCGAAACAATCCAAATCCAAGACTGAATTTAGTCAAATTACAGCAACCCCCTCAACATGTTATAATAAATGCAGAGAAATTTAACAATAACAAGTGATTCATCAAGATTGTTCCCTTTTTTTCGCAAATACAAAATATTTTTTTTTTTTGGTTTTCACCTCCGTAGTTACGCCATATACCAAAATAAAAAATAACACAGTAGAAAAGAAACGTAGTCTAGCTATAGCTAAAGCAGCACAACAAATTAATACAGAACAAGGGCAATCTAATTAATATGCATATAATAAACATGATGATTCATTACTCCGTCTCACAATGAAGTAGGGGGCTACACGACGTCGTTTAGTGATTGATTTGTTTACTTGGTGTTGGTGGGGTTGGTGTGTATTCGGAAGAGTGGCCCTCGCTGGTTGAGGAGGAAGGGTTGAGGCCATACTCACTGGTTTGGCCAAAATCACTGCTTGCGTAGCTGCTATCCAATGCTAGCTTCCTGAACCTCTTCATGTCCGCACTGTAAGTGCTCGCATCATACTCCACACTGTTGTTTGTGAATATTGAACTTTGCCCTGGCTTCACCCCCTCGCTCAGATCATCTAGTGACACATCACCCTCCAGTGCACGTACTATCTGTCTCACCATATTATTATTAGCCACTCAAATACTCTCACCAAACAAAACCTAGCCACGCAAACACGTATATAAAGAGACATTAAAGTAATCATGTTTTGTGTTCATCCGTAAAAGAGACACAAACTTTTGTTGAAGGGGAAAAATGGTATAAAATCATTCAAGTAGTTAGGAAACTACATGAAAGGTTATTTACTGGACGGGTTCATCATGCAGTTTGGATTCATGTGAAAAGGTGTAGACCGAAAAAGAATACTTAATGAGGTTATTAAATAGGTTATTTTGTATGACAACTTATCTAAAAATTTGGTTAACACAGTGATACTATGTGATTCACGTAGTCAATCACATGCATTTCATTGATAAGATAAAGTTTGTTGTTATTGTAAAAGACAAAACCATTTGATTTGAACGCTATCACTTATCACTAAAAGTATCTTCTTTTTTATGTAATTAAAAGGTCTAATTGAACCGAAAAGTTTTATGTGTATATGTACATACTTGGCTCATTTTTGGCCGTCTTCTTGCGGAGTGCCTGACGCTGGCTGCAGCACAAGCCACCATACGGGCCAGCTCTGGCATATCATAGCTGTTCCCTAGTCGTGGATCCACCAGACCTTCAAAGCTTCCACTTTCCATCGCCTTTATGCAAAGAGGTCTAGCCTGCAGCATTCATAATGATGCAGTGTTCATGTTCATGTACAATAAACAGAATGTGTGTGTGTACGTAAGTACAGTGGGAAAATATGTTAAAGGTGCATGTGTATAAATTAATTAGTATATACCCAGTCAACTAAACTGTCCTCTTCAAATTCTCCAGTGGTGTCAACGGGAGGTCGTCCTGTTATGAGCTCCAGAAGCATAATACCGAATGAGAAGACATCAGACTTCTCAGTTAGTTTGCCACTTGAAGCATATTCAGGAGCCAAATACCTGAATTACGTACAATTATATACATATGGATTAATTAGTTAGACATGCTTCAAACTTCTCAATATATAATCTGAAAAGTTTGTCTAGTTACCCGAATGTTCCCATTACACGGGTGGAAACATGAGTGTTGTTGTCTTGTGTAAGCTTTGCCAATCCAAAATCTGCCACCTGAGTATTATTTTTTTTCAGAGAAAGTCAATTATGAGAACGATTATATTAAACTTGTAGCCAAATAATACCTTAATTAATAAGCCAATGTAATTTATTTTCCCCAATATTCACCTTGGCCTCAAAGTTGTTCTCGAGCAGAATGTTTGCACCCTTTATGTCACGGTGGATGATTCGAGGGTGGCCTAATTAAGGAGGCATTTTAGATATAAATTATTAATTATTGGCATTTCATCCTCTAAGCCAAAACAATATTACAATAACCGCAAATGGTTGAGTATAGTTATATATAAGATCATATTAAAGCAAATCACTCACAATCCTCGTGCAAGTAAGCAAGTCCCTTGGCCGATCCAATTGCAATTTTGAGCCTAGTAGGCCAATCCATAACAGGTCGGTCCTTTCCTGCCAATTTAATTTCCAAGATCGACGAAGTTAGGAAAAGACAATAAAATATTTGGCGCAAAACATATACTACAAAAACACCCCAAAAAACTGGTAAGCAATGATGAAGGGATTTCAATTACTTTTCAGGCACAAAAGTCATATATACACAATGAGATTCAGACTGAAATATTGAAAATAATTCACATATATAGATGAAATTAAAAGTTAAAAAGATTACCGTGAAGATGGTATTCCATAGTTTTGTTAGGAACATACTCATAGACCAAGAGACTACGGCCTTCTTGGATGCAATAGCCAACAAGAGAAACGAGATGGCGATGATGCACTCGGCTAATAATATCAACCTCAACCTGAAACTCTTTGTCACCTTGGCCTCCGGTGGACTTGAGGCTTTTCACGGCTATTTCCTTCCCGTTGGGCAGCACTCCTTTGTGCACATACCCGAACCCACCTTGTCCCAGCAAATTCGCTTGGGAGAACCCATTTGTTGCAGCCGCTAGCTCCTCATGCGTGAAGGTGCTCTTATTGAACCCTAGCGCCACTGAAGGGTGTGGTGGCGGCGGTGGCGGTGGACCCACCGGCCCTGAATAGCTTGCGCTGCTCATCTCACCGCTGTTCATATTTCCAGAGAATGGAGCCGGCGGTGCTCCCCAAAGAGTCTTATTATTATTACCTCCTCCTGGAGGTTTCATGGCGTGTTGATCATTGTTATAACCACCATTGTTCCAATTATTTCCCTTCCCGTGCTTGTAATAGTCATCATCTGCATCTCCCCAAATTTTAGCATACATGAGCCACCACCTGTTGAAGCTTTCAGCTTTCTAAAAAACATGATTATTCTACGTACCCTGAGTACGTCCCTAGAATATTACTGCTTAATTATATTCTTTCATTTATATATATATAACAGGGTATGAGATACATGCATGCTACAGTTGAAAGTCAAGTTATAGATCATCTGGCCTTCGTGTTAGAACACGACACTTGTTAATCTATACTAACGAAGCTTGACATAAAAGGAAATATGTATCAACCAACATGCAAATACGATATGCTTGAGCTAGGAAATTAAAGTTGTACCGAATTTTTTGTTGGCGTAGTAAATAATGGGACCCTCAGATCTCTTCTTCTTCCTTCTGCTGCATGCAACGAAGAGGAGGATGAACACAAGAAGCAACAAGCCAGCTCCTGCAGCCAAACCAATAATAGCCGGTACGCTCAATTGGGATCCATCGCTATTGCTACCTGATGAGGGTGATGTATCATTTGATGATCCATGTGAACCTTTGTCCGGCGGAGACAACCGATGCACTGGTGGGGGAGGCGAAAACTGTCCTCTGGAATTGGATTGTGGCGGTGGAGGCGGAGGCGGAGGCGGAGGGCTCCCCGATTTATTATTATCTCCACCGCTGTTGCTATTAGAAGGTGGAGGAGGGGGAGGTGATGATGAGTCGTTGTTGCCTCCATCATTGTCTTGGTCGGATGGCGGCGGTGGGGATGATTGGTTGCTGGGTGGTGGCGGCGATGATGGTGGAGGAGATTGTGGCGGGGGAGATTGTGGTGGCGGAGAGGAAGAGGAATCGTCAGATGAACTTGAATCCGGTGGCGGCGACGGAGGAGAATCCGATGACGATGAATCGGGCGAAGGCGGGGAATCATCGGAAGTTGAAGCCATAATTAATTATGGCCTCCTCCAATTTCGTGATCGTTAAAAGACCTGGAGAAGCCTGACCAGCACTCTTAAATGTTAATTCTCTATTTCAAATTAATTAATCAATTGAATAATGAAAAATAATCAGAAAACAGGGGAAGAAATGATGATGGAGGAAAGAGGCGGGAGCATACCTGAGAGCACAGGACAGGCAATTCTCAAAGGGAGAAGATGAAGAGGAAAATGCATGGAAATAGTGTTGGTAGAGAAAAAACGACGTGGTGTTTTCCAAGTCATCTCCTACAAAGTAGGGAAGTTGTGAGACTTCTCACTACAAATTTACTATCTTTAAGCTTCAATGTTGTGTCATTGTTGTGATGACTTGCTAATATAATTGTGGTTGTAATTATAACTTATGGCTAAGAAATTCAAAATGGATAATTAATATGACTTGGTTTATGTGTATATATCTATCTTACTTCACTTCTGGAAAACTCGCCTATGAGTTGCCTGTTTGCTGCATTTTATACATTGGAAGGAGCCACTTTTGGAAATCTCATGTAAAATTGAAGTCACGAACGTACACGTCGACACATGGGGCATTAATTGGGTTAGAATGAGTTGTTCCCTACGTCTTGCAATGCATTTATATATGTACGTATTTATCTTTAAGAAATTCTGTTTTAACTGTATTCATTAAACAAATTTCCCTGGTTATTGAATTAATATATATATATATATATATGTATATTTGTTCAGAGTCTGGAGGTTCTTGATCCGTCTTTGGCTTCAATCTGGATCCACTCTCTCTCTCCCTATATATATATATATTCCCACATGCAATTAGCAGAATCTCCCCCATTATAAAGCGTCGCTTGTGCTTAAAAAAACTCGCAAATTTATCGTAATTAATTAACTTAATTATAATTATTCAGAAGTCAGAAATTTCCCAGGCCCTCGAGTTCCAATGCCTGGTCATTAGGGCACACAAGGAGTTAGCCATACTCGAGCCCTAACCTCATAAGTTCGTAGGTCCATATATACAAATAAATTTTGAGCATTTGAGAATTGATATTTCGAATGAATAGGAGATTATCGTGGTTATGTGCTAGAAATGGTTGGTAGGTCATGTTGAAATTATATGGTCTTGAGTTGTTTCTTAAACCTTTGGCATGGCTGGAGTTGTGGGACTTGTATAAATAAAGGCACTTTGCCGCTGTTTTATGTCGTTCAATTTTGTGAGAATGATGCCAATAGTCCTTCAAATTAATTAGAAATTCATAAAACAATAAAAAAAAATAAAACCCAACAAATCATTTTATTAGCGTCTTGATTTCTATTTTTGAGGTCTAAAATGAGTTATTAGTGTTGGATTCTATTTTAATTGTCAAGATAAGATATTCGATTTAAACTTGTCTTATTTTTGAACGATAAATTGATGTAATTTATTTTAAAAGCAATAATTGAAAAATTATTTAAATTTTAGGGAAGTTAAATTTGAAGTGTGAAATGTCATATGCAGCTAATCTAAGGTTTGTAGGGTTTTTTATGTATTAAAATATCAAAGAGCTTAAATTTAAACACCCAAATATTATGGGGTTTATATACAACGCTGCTAAAGTTGAGGAGGATTTCATAGATTTTAGCCTTTATTAAAATGAAAAACTGTAAATATAAAAATTAAATTAAAATTGAGTAAAATGATTGAAATAAGCAATAAGCTAGAACCACAATATAATTATTAAAAACAAAACCACAATAATCTTTTTTT